>JAIZAY010001223.1:0-18706 GCA_029531755.1 Holothuria leucospilota | reverse complement strand
GGGCATAATTCCTAACTTCGCCTTCCCTAATTGTAAAACATAAATTTGAAGTGCGATTTCCTGCGATCTATAGGGCATCTGGAAAGTCAAATTTTCTGACCTCAGCCCCAACCATGACAGGGCTCAGGTCGGGTTGCTCCTGTAAGATGCTGTAAGAGTGTATACTGCCCTCTTAATTAAGGAACTTCTTCCTATGAAAATTTGTACCTCTAATGCTCTGTCACTGTTACCATACTTTAGATTTGTCAATACAGCTTCGACACCTCTTAATAATGGATTTTGTTCTCCAGTGTCCTCTCTATAAGCCTGAGATTCTTCCCTGCATCCCACGAACTCGACCCAACCTATGCATTTAGCACTCACCCTCAGATAGTTTGACAACCACTGGCCTAATTATACATGATGCCAGAATGATAGCAATAAACTATGAAGACTCTGAGAATATCCTGGTATAACAAGAGCATCAATGATGCTGTAGCTCAACTACAATTTCTCTTACACAGTTAATGTTTTTTAATATAGTTTCACTAGGGATCCAAATCAAGGAGTCGTAGACTGTCATGACCTAGGAACTTCAGTGCTATAGATGGAAATGGTCACAGACAGTGAGCGGTTATATCTGCTACGAGGTTTGTACCGGCTATTGCGACTTTTTTGTTAAGTGGTTTGTGGGCACAGTACTGTAGGTTAATTCTGCTGACAAAAATTAGGCTACTTTATACCCCGGAATTTGTCAGGTTCTGTCAAAAAAATGATTCCTATAGTATACATCATACAAAAACATAAACCCTTATGGAAGAAGCACTAGCAATGGATGCTCACCATTTGATGTTTTTTGTGACCCCAAATGGGCAATTATAACATATAGTGTTTACACACGGAGTCCAAGAATTTGGAACCAGGTACCCGAACTCGGGATGGTCGGTCTGTTGGGGGGGGTGGTTACCCTGGGGGGGTACCCAAAAATATAACTTATGTTTAGGCTACAAGGTTTGTTCTAAAGTTATAAAAGTTCATAATGAGAAATTTTGCTTCGGCATAGTTTGATATAAATTATAACACCAACCTATCTTACATATGGGCATGACCAAGTGTTTCTTAGGCGTACGTGTCCGTGACCAAATTTTTGCCAGGAAAAAAAGTAACATGCTTAGGTGTTCTGTCACACATGGCAATCTATGTTAGTGAAAACTCTCTGGTCTGGACTCCAGGTAGCAATCTGAGAACAGTGTCCCTATGATGACAATCATCGGTCGGGTAAACCTCGGGGGTACCCAGTTGCAAAAAGCACTAAAATAACATCGAATCAACACAACGTACACCTATGCATCATCCACTGAACACTCTGGCCAACTGATTTGATAAGTATTCTGACACAACCATGAGTATTTCATAACAGGCTTTTGCTTGATTCTACAGTTTGCCCTAGCTCTTTGATGACCCCAAACAACTTTAAACCTTCTTCAAAAGTAAAACCTCTGAGGGACACCATCAATTCAATCTACTGCATACGTCTTGTCAACTTTGATAAAAGTCAGACACAACCCCTAGGAGCTGAAGGCATTTGCGCAAATTCCAGTGTTTTGACCTCTCCTTGACCCCAACTGACCTTTGACCTACTTCAAAAGTACAACTTTGAAGACCTGTCCATCTACTGTACAACTCTGGCCAAAACTTTGATACAGTTTTGGATATAACCCCTAGTGGTTTGAAGGGTTTTGAGTGATTTTCACGGGTTTTGAACCTCTCTGACCCTACAGATGGACCTTTTGACCTACTTCCATGAGTATTACACCTCTGATGAACCTAGTCATCAAATGAACCCTCATGGCTAAACGTTGATAATAGATTTGGATATAACCCTTAAGAATTGATGACATTTACAACATGTGTGTGTCCACTTTTTGACACTTTCTTTGAACCTCCCTCAAATGACCTTTGACCTACTTCAAAAGTACAACTTTGACAGCTTGTCATCTACTGAACACTCTGGCTACCTTTGATAAGATTTGGATATAACCCTTAGGAGTTGAAGGCTTTTGATTGATTTCACTGTTTGACCCCTGCTTGACCCCAGATGACCTTTGACCAACTTTAAAAGTACAACTTTGATGACCTGTTATCTACTAAACACCCTGACCAATTATGATAACATATGGATATAACCCCTAGGAGTTGAAGGCTTTTGAGTGGTTTCACTGTTTGACCCCTACATGACCCCAAATGACCTTTGACCTACTTCAAAAGTACAACATTGATGACCCATTATCTTCTTAACACTCTTGCCAGATTTGATAAAATTCAGACATAAACCATAGGAGTTGAAGGCTTTTGCGTGATTACACTGTTTGACCTCCTTTTGCTTGACCTCTCTTTGACCCCAAATGACCTTTGATCTACTTCAAAAGAACAAGTTGACGACCAATCATTTACTGAATATTCCTGTCAAATTTGAAAAGATTCCAACAAAACCACAAGGAGTTGAAGGCTTTTGCGTGATTTCACTCTTTGACCTCTCACGACCCCCAATGACCTTTGACCTACTTCCTGTTACCATAATTATCAAGCCCTTGATATGTGTTATACCCACACCAACTTTGAGAAGGAACAGTCAAAGCACCTGCAGACAGCAGCCTTTTTTCCAATGTTGACAGACAGACAGACAGACGGACAGACAGACAGATGCATTGCCATGACAATAGCTCAACTTGTTGAGCTAACAACATGAATATACATACAAACATGTGGAATTAGCTTATGACTGTATGACAGTGTGCACAACTTTAGAAATTTTCATGTGTACAAAATCAACGAAAACACTCACTAACTTATTAGGAAGACTAACCTCTATTTATAACATACCTTTAGGGATATGACCAGGCACTTTGTACAAAAGTATGAAGTTGCCTGGTCATTCAGTTTTGAAGCAAAGCAGAGGCAATCCTGTGGAACCATGGGGTAACAATCACCCTGCACCTGCTTAAAGGTCGTGTGATATGTCACCAAAAAGAGCTGTTTCACTTGTCAGCTAAAGAACTAAAGACAGTCATCACCCCAATGTATATTTTTAGTGTGGGGGTATCAAAATTCTCAGTTGGTGACTGCTCTTTGATTGACACCAAAGTTTGAAAATTTGAAAGCTGCAGAGTAGCTCACATTCCACACAACACAGAGAGAGTGCTTTTATTACAATTTATAGCCTTGTATGCTCACCAGGACATGGCCTTAAGCAATAAAGCAGGTTTACTCCTGCACAAGGAAGAGCTTCATACAGTTATGGGAGGAGCTAGAAGTTGCATAGTTGGGAGAATTGGAACTGTCTGGGATCATGAAAATTCCCCTTTAAGTTTCCCAATGAAAGATCCATTGGAATTATTTAAATATCTTTTACCATTCTCAAAATATACGTCTTCAAAGTTTGATGGTTTCATAAATAACTAATTGCCTATGCAAAAATAATGATGGGGGAGTGTTGCACAATGTTAAGATTTCTTTTGTTAACCCTATATGAATTATCTCTTAATTACTGATCAGATAACTTACAGTTTGGTGAGTGATATCGATATTTCTCAAGGAAACAATTTTAACTTTCATAATAAACCCCTCAGGGGATAACAATGCTATCAGTGTCCTTTAAGTTAAGGTTGAAAAAACAAAGCATTATGGGGGAGTATTGGCATAGATGAAAATACATTAGGAAGGGTATAGGGGGAGCCTATGGGGTACCCCATAATTTGCAAACAATACGGAATGAAAAAGAAAGGGGAAACGATAATTATCTTTGCAATAGGCCACAGCAGATGGAGTAATAAACAAACATCCACGAGAAAACTGTACAAACACTGGTAATTAAGCTGCTGGCTATTGTTTGGCCTGGCTCCTAAACACTGCAGAGGCAGAAACCAAATGAGATATTTTGGCACTTAGGGGTCAGCTTGGTAAAGATTCACCACAGAAGTTGCCCTATACTGCTATTCTAATGTTCCCGGTGCTGGGGGTGGTCTAGTACATTAGTAGTGTGGGAGACAGCTGAGGAAGGTAATGTGATGAATACAATGCACTCACCTGCAACAATCAATAATACTTTCCTCCCTAAACGATCCATTAGCAAAACTGAAACTGCCGTAGCTGCCACCTGCACAGCTCCCACGATAATGGTGGAGACATGGGGATCAATACTTGAGTGTGTGCTCTTGAAAATGTCTACTGTGTAAAACATGACTGTGTTGATACCACTAAATTGCTGGAAGAACATTAGTGAGAGGGAGATACCCAATGGCCTAAAAAGATGAGGTTCCAGAAATTCACGCCAAGAAATGCTGTTGTCCTGCAAAACCAAGGGAAAAGACACACAAATTATCATTTAACTATGCTTATAGTTTAAGTTGTGTGACAAAAATGACATTCTTCAAACTTTCTTTGTCTCTATAATACTCCACCTATTTATCCCATGTGCACATCACAGGAGCAAGAAACGGGGTTTGTTATTAAGGTGAGAGGGGAGAGGAGGTGTTAAGTCCGATGGGAGTTTGGTCTTGGGTAGGATAGGAGGTAATTAAGAGAATTACACCCCCTTTAATGGCTACAATTTGAGATTTATTGAAGGGGTAATCTATCTGGTCTCTTATCAATGACCTTTGTAAAACATTGATTGATAGTCTTTTAAGTCTTTGTATTGCCAGTCTGGGATTCTGGTCATCCTACTCATAGCTTAAAGGGGCTCACCAATACATCACCCTAAACATATCTAGGATACCCCAAAGTATCTACATTCAAACTGGTAAGTGCACTTTGACTGACATAATTTAAAACATAGTTTCACTATGACTTGTGCAGGTCACTGAAACTGGATGTTGTGTAGACAGGTCTGACCACAGGTGCACTAAAATCACACACAGCAGTGCACCATACAGAATATGGCACTGGGATTAAACTCTGTACATGAATAGCTATGCTGTAGCTTTGTCTGGGAAGTGTGGAAGACAGTATTTTTTTTTTTATTATTTTTTATTTTTTTATTTATTTATTTTTTTTTTCATTGGAGAAGATTCGAGAAGTAACCCACACGGCATACTTCTAGCTGTCTGGGGTGGGTTAATTGGCCCTTTATTAAAGGTATGATGACATGCAATCAAAACAGCTGTGTTTACTCTACAGTTAAAGAATAAATTTTCTTACACTAAATCCATTGGAATTACTTCTTTTACAATTCTCAATATAACCTCTTCAAACTTTCGCTGATTCTGAAGTATTAAACTCAATGTCAATACAAAAACAATGACTGTTGAATTTTGCACCATGTTAATTAGTATTTCTTTTGTAAACCATTGTAAACTTTCTCTTAATTACTCAACACATAGATTTGCACATTGAAGAACAACACTAACCATTTTCAAGTAGATTACCTTTTCTTCAAAAATAAAATTCGATTCGAAATTCGATTTTACACCGTTTTGATAATTATGATTTTTCATCTGAGCTTGATAGATTAAATGATTTGCTTAACCATTCTAATTGCGATTTAGTGGTGACTGAGGCCGACGTACGCCGTCAGTTTTCCAGGCTAAACTCATCAAAGGCTGCTGGTCCGGATAATCTCTCAGTGCGGGTTTTAAAGCATTATGCAATAGAACTGGCCAATATTTTTACTGTTATTTTTAATTTATCTTTAAGAATTGGGGATGTTCCTTCCTTATGGAAACAATCCTGTATAATACCTATTCCAAAAAAGTCAGTTATATCTTGCATGAATGACCTACGCCCTGTTGCACTTACAGCCGTGCCAATGAAAGTATGTGAACGTTTGTTTTTAGATCATTTTAAGCCCTTTGTCACTCCCTTTTTAGACCCTTTACAATTTGCGTACAAGCCTGGTCCCAGCTGTGAAGACGCCATTCTCGTACTCCTTCAATGTTTATATTCACACTTGGAGCGTAATAACAGTTCTGCTCGTGTAATGTTTTTTGATTTCTCATCAGCCTTTGATACAATTCAGCCTCATAACTTGGTCACTAAACTCATGAGTTTGGATATCTCACATGGTATCATTAGGTGGGTCATGAAGTATCTTACAGATAGAACACAGTTTGTTAAACTTAGTTCCACTTGCCATTCAGATATCATTTCATCTAACACAGGGGCTCCGCAGGGTACTGTTTTGGCACCCTTTCTTTTTACTTTATACACGTCTGATTGCAGATCCCTGGAGAAGGAGTGTCCTCTTATCAAGTTTGCCGATGACACAGCTATGGCTGGGCTTATTCATGGAGATGATGAAGCTGCAATTATTCGTAGACTATTGTGACTCTAACTTTTTGCAATTAAATATCTCTAAAACAAAAGAAATTATTATTGATTTTAGGCGTAACGTTAATACACCACCACCGGTCATTATAAAGGGGGAGGAAGTAGATCGTGTTTCAACTTACAAATATCTGGGTGTGATTTTGAATAATAAGCTAACTTGGGGGGATCATGTAGATGTTATTATTAACAAGCTGAACAGCAGACTCTATTGTCTCAGGAAAATGGCACATTTCAATGTTCGCCCCGTTATTTTGGATATGTTTTACAAGGCTACCATCTGTGGAGTATGGAGGCATTGCCTGGTCTGCTGGGGTGGGAATGTAACCACGTTAGAACGGGATCATATTGATAATATAATTAAGAAAGCTGAAAGGGTTATTGGTATATCTCAGTCTGCTGTTGACTCGGTGTATCAGTGCCTGCTCCAAGCCAAGCTGGACTCTGTGTGGAATGACTGTAATCACCCTTTATTTCAACAATTCCATAACAGCATCATCTCGAGAGGTATTGGCAGACTGAGACTTCCTGAACTTAAGACTAACCGCCACCGGAACTCTTTTATACCTAGTGCAATTAGACTTTATAATGTTTCTTTGAGTCGTTAGGTGGGGTCGTCGCTATTGATGGTTTTTCTAGTGTTTTATTGTTTAAGCATTTTTAGTCTTTGTCTTAATGTTTGAATCCTCAATTTTTGTCATTGTACATTCTGCTTTTGTCTTTATATTTTTACTTTTTATGTGCGAGTATTTCAATTTCCTTTTATGGAGCAATAAAGTGTTACTTACTGACTGACTGACTGACTGACTGACTGACTGACTGACTGACTGACTGACTGACTGACTGACTGACTGACTGACTGACTGACTGACTGACTGACTGGACTGACTGACTGACTGGACTGACTGACTGACTGACTGACTGACTGACTGACTGACTGACTGACTGACTGACTGACTGACTGACTGACTTACTTAAATATCCCAAGACCAATCAATGTTACAAGTGCCTTGAAATGACGGTTGAAAAAACAAAAGATATCATTTGTCATTAACTTGTGAGTCCTTATTTCCAGTCAGAAATTTGCATTTTTTACCTCTATTTTATTATATCAGTGCAAAATAGAAATAATCTGGTACAATTATCAATTCTGATGGTAAATGTGGTGGTTTTCTACATTTTCAATGTTCTTAATACAAAAAAAAAACCAACTCCGTTGTTTCCTGTCATCAGACATTTTATAAGTTCATCCTTGTACATGATGATCTCTTCAGTCTGTGTAAACACACTTTTTCTTTTTCATCTAATATATTCAACCTGCAATAGGTGTCAGAGTTCATTTGCATACCCTCTATGCCTTTCAAAGTTATCTTCCCTCACATACCTGGTAATTTCAGCATAACCAGGTCTCTAAAATTGAAATGGGGTGACTACATTTACTTTTAGCAAATAGTGCATTTGCACATTTGATTCTTCTTGCCCAATAGCTTTTACAGTATGTTACAACCCATTCAATATATGGAAAATTAGCGTGAGGAAAACCCAAAGCAATCCACTAGTAGATAATTACTAGTGTTCGACCGATCATCTGTTAGATAATCGGCATCGGGCCGATTATCGCACAATCGGTAAATAATCAGCATCGGTAAAATTTTGTCCTTCAACCGATTACCACCACCGATTATTTGAAAACTGGAATCAGGGCTAAAATAAACTTCAAAGTTTCTGCAAAAATGTTATAATTCTCCAAAACACGCATTTCTTTAAGTTCCCGCCCAAAATATCAGCACTGATACTCACAAAACTTGCAACATTTTAAGCTCTCCAAATGATAGCGATCATCGTAATTGTTGCCGTAACTCTCAGTGCAGCACAGTTCAGGTGCGTGAAAGGGCACACAGTATTACCTAGAAGGTGTGCATGCCATGGACCATGCCGCACATCTGCATACAAATTGTACTACAGGAAGAAATGACTTCGCGCTACATTTTTTCAAGTTTCAGTGCAAACCACATCATCTGTACACGTTTGGTGCACGTACTGTACTGTAGCAACTTTGGAAACCCGAGGCTTATTATCCTGCATAAATTATGCTCCTTCCCACATTCTTTTCGTTAAGTTTTTTATGACCTGCACATGCGCACACATAACTGTCATACAGTTCTTGCGAAGCTGAAGTTCACCTACGAAAGCACACCAGTACAGTGTGTAATACGTAATGCAAAGCTAAGTGCATTGCTTGCGCATTTACGTAGCATGTTGGTCATGAACTCCGTCCGTGCTCCTAACTGATGAACGAAGGGAAACGGGCCCCGTGTTAAATTCACACTGGAACGGCAACAGTTTTTCGATTACGGGACTTTATCGGGAATTAGTTTTACGTTTCATTTGGAGAATCTTTTACATAAGACGTAAGTGTTGGGCAAGACGCATTGCAAAAAATATATCCATATCGTTAAGGGAGCATGGGATGAGTAAATCAAGCAAATTGAGTGGAATGTTTAGTGGCCCCGAAGTGCCAAGGTAGTTAGATTTTTTTGCGTAAATCTGGGTGGATAGGCTACTATATAGCACTACTACAGTCCAGTACAGACCTTTGCACAGAATCTTCCGACATGATCGGTGGACAGAACTACTGTATGTAGAGCCGTATGTAAGCCGACACTCTTTGGCTAACGTTAAGCTGTAACATCGTACGAAAGCAAGTATTTATGGTTGATTTTTATCATAGTATTTGGAAAGGAAATCCTTCAAAAACATTTAATATTCTACTCGTGGATCGTAGGGAACTGTTCTTAGTCGTTCATCTACAGTGTGAAGGTTATGTTATGGTGTGTGTACAAAGTTAGAAATACGCGACAGACGGCGAGAAAACATGAACTTCCTATACATGTAAATAATCGGTGATCAGTAATCGGCATCGGCCCGATTGTGTAATTGAATAATCGGTAATCGGTGATTACCGATTATGGCATAATCAGTCGAACACTAATAATTACACTCTGGAGAACATGTTGGACTACTGGCTAAGGCGTTGGACTTGCGATCAAAGGATTGCTGGTTTGAGTCATACTGGGTTCATTACCTTGTGTCCTTGGGCAAGATGTTTTATCTCAATTGCCTCTCTCCATCCAGGAATTAAATGGATACCTGTGAGGTGAATTGTCATTGGTACTGATTATAGCTGCAGCTGCTTGAAGAGACTGCTGACCAGGGGTAATATTTATGTCAAGTGAGT
The DNA here is from genome assembly GCA_029531755.1 of Holothuria leucospilota. Taxonomy (NCBI): domain Eukaryota; kingdom Metazoa; phylum Echinodermata; class Holothuroidea; order Aspidochirotida; family Holothuriidae; genus Holothuria; species Holothuria leucospilota. Next base: position 9,165 of record JAIZAY010001223.1, on the reverse strand, counting down.
TATGGTTTAGTGGTCAAGAGGCAATGAGCAAGTGTTTGCTTTATACTTTTCTGAAGAATGTGAAAGCTAGATACCAATACAGAAAATATTAGAACCATGATTAATACAATGATATGCACTTCAAAATGAGGTAGTTGGGTCACTTTATATTCAAGAAATACTGTTATCACAGTAAAATTTATTCACCTAACCTTTCATGATTTTAATGATGAAACATACATGACTCAAGTCATGCATAAAAGTTTTGGGAAGAAAGGCTAGAGAATGAGAATGAATGGTTAAAAATTGATAAAAACCGAATACTTTCTGTTTGTGCGCCATGTTGAAGCAATATAAACATGCTACTCTCTTTAATAGGAAACACTGTGAGACTTTGATGGCAACAAATACCACAGACTTCAATAAATACATGCAGAGCTTCTGCAGTTTATTCTGTTACAATAATCCCTTACAAAAAAGCTGTGTCAACCTGTGTCTGTAACCACCACATGAAAAACAAAAGAAATCACACATGTTCTTTGGTGGCAAACCTGTGTTTCTGGAACCCTCTGGACACAGGTTTGGCACAGGTTTACACACCTTTCCTGCTTTTAATTTCAAGCCCACAGGTTTTGTCTCAGAAATCTTTGTTAACATTGGTTTTAATTGCCACACTTTTTGCATGTAAAGCCCGTGAAAACCTGTGGCAAACCTGTAGCAAAGTGTGACAACTGTCCAACCTGTGTCAACATCAAGGGAAAACACAGGTTTCCATGCAAAATACCAGTTATTACCCATGACAGACACATGTGAAAACCTGAGGATTTGAAACTAATTGCCATGTTTTTTTTTGTTTCTTTTTTGTAAGGGATATGTGTACCACCTGGGCCATTTCATACATGTATGATATTTACAAACTGTGCCCTGTAGGTTCAACATCTTTAGCTTACTGAGTTGTCCAATGTGGATTCAATCTCTCTGCACTCAATATCCACATCTACACCACTGCCTCTGACTTCCTGGAGCACCGCTAATGCCCTCTGTCGCTGTTTTTTGATAAGCCAGTAAGCTGGGGTGTCTGGCATAGGTAACATGAAGACCACCAAAAGAAACGCAAGACCAGCTGCAACGATAGCTAGCCAAACATAGGACAAAGGTAATCCTGCAAACAAAACAGATAAAAACATCGATGGGCATACAGTACTACACTCAGACCCCCACCACACATACATTTTCTTGTCATTGATGATAAATGAACCAGCATACTAAAATGCACGGAGGTTTTGATGACCTCTTCACAAACAACTAAGGTGTTCAGAATTTGATCTTAGGTGACCCCAGGTGACCTTTGTCCCCCAGCACAAATAGTAATTAAAGTTTATCTTCTAAGTATAGCTAATCTGCATACCATGTATATACAGTGGAAGTCTACAGGTGTACTTAACAAGGCTTATCGATAACTGTAAGCTGAGATGTGCATCACTTACAAATATTTTTGATATAATGGGTTATAATCTGACTGTGATACCATTATAGTAAACGAATAATGGTGAACAATGGTAGCAGTCACACATGAATTATATCATGATTTGTCATTGCCATGTTAAGTCACACTCCCACAAGAGAAATTATGATGAAGTTAGTTAGTTAGATGGGATTTTATGACACACTATTAACATGATTGCATTGTATAGTGTCACCTAGAAAAGAAAAAGTTGCAATGTTGGGGTACAATTAACTAAAAAGGTGGGGTCAAATTCCAGTAAAAGGTCCAGGCAAATGTGGGAGTCATGTCAAAAATTTCTATACAGTTTACTTTCCTTGAGAAAGACCAAAATAAGGGAAGGATCTACTTCTGGTAGTACTTCTGGCGAATATGGAAGTATTCATAACAGTCAACGAGTATGTGACCGATGGTGGCAGCACAATCACAGGATATACAATATGGTCTCTCATCCTCCTGAAGTAAATAGGCATGGGTAAGGTAAGTGTGTAGGGCCACCGATTTCCGCGATCACGGAAATTGTCACGGAATCACGGAATTTCAATTTTTCCACGGAAAATCACAGAATTTCAAAAATCTCTCAGAATGCTAAACAAGTCTGCAATCGAGACGGCAAAATGAAAAAAAAAGTTAAAAAATCTGTATGTCACAACACTAGATTCCTAGTGTACTACAACAATCTGATAGAAAACTTGAAAATTCCCCCCTCCGATGTTTTTGTGCGACCAGGTGCGAGTTGCACATTTACTAGCCTTCATTAGGCCTAACGTTAGGCCTATCTAGGCTAGTCTATCTCTGCTCAGTCTCGCGTTTGCATAATCTACCGATAATCGTAACAATAACTTAGGTGTGGCCTAATGGTTGGTCAATACTTTGAGTGACAAAACTAGCCTTGTAAAATTTCAGCATGGTAGTATCGTGCAAAGATTTAGAAATCCTTACTGCGGTGATAGGATCGAACTCCACAAAAGTACGCGTACATGTAACTTGATTTGAAACAAATTCTGAAAGATTTACGCACCGCTAGCGTCAGCGGTGCTTTCGCGACTCGGATCAGAACTTGCACAAAGTTCACAAAGTTTGCTGTTGCACATGGACGTATCAGGTATGTTCGAGTGCAATAATTATGCAGAGTAAGGTCAGTTGGCCTGAGTGTCAGTCTGAGTGAGAGTCATTTATCACGTACTGTATGGGTAGGTCCCTGGTTTAAGTGCTGTATGAGTCGGAGACATTTCCCGCGCTTTACAAGGACAACAAAACTTCTCGTAGGCTGCACAACATCTACAATGCATAGTTCATAAATATCTCAATTCGCGCATATTTACACTTGCTCTGAATTGTCACGTGTACTCTACGATCATGGCGGAGAAAAAGAGGAAGAGGCCACCAAGTAATGTAACCGCTAGTGATAGGGCCCGGCAGTTTCCTGAGGAGTTTTACGCCGATGATGATATTTTATTCTGTAAAGTATGTGTTCATAGTTTAGATTTCACAAGGCTAGACACTCTCAAAGACCACCTGAAGAGTAAAAAACACATATCGCACAGACAGGCCGCTGAGGCAAAGAAGCAGTCCCAGTCAGTTGCAACAGCAAAAGTGCAGCAAACGACTTTAAACACCGCATTTGGAGCGGGAACCAAATCCAAAACACTTAGGGAGGATTTCATCCTGGACTTTGTCAAAATGTATACCATGGCAGATATCCCATTGGAAAAGAGGGACAACATGGTGCCTTTCATAAAAAAACATTGCAGTCAGGGTGGTGCCCTTCCTGAGAGTAGTTCCTTGAGAGAACTTTATGTTCCCCGACTATTTGTAAAGCACTTTGAGGCCCTAAAGGACTTAATTAAAGATGCCCCGGTATCTGTAATAGCCGATGAAACAACTGATATCAGGGATAGAAGCATCTTGAATGTTGTCGTGGGAGTTAGGGGACAATATTATCTCTTGGATGTTATCACACTAAAAGCTTGTAACCACGGCACCTTCTCAGAGGCGATCATCAAGGCAGTGACAGGGGCTGGTGTATCTTTCAAAAATGTTATGGCAGTGGTGTCAGATTCAGCGGCTTATTGTAAGAAGGCTTTCCGTGATGTTTTAGCCAGAGTGTTCCCCTCTGCAGTACATGTTCTCTGCCTGGCACACATTATTAATCTAGTAGGGGACATCTTCCAGAAGTGGCCTGAGTTTGGCTGCATTGCTAATTTGGTGGCCATGATTAAGTCAGCCTTCTACAAGAAGCCTGGTAGGAAAAACCGGTATCTGGAATACATATCCCAATACCTGCCAAAAGAACAGGTGAAACTCCCCCCTGTCCGAGTTTCTACAAGGTGGAATACATGGTTCTCTGCAGTTATCTATCACTCTTCACATATTCACCTGTATGAAGGTTTCTTTAAAGCTGAGGCTAGCAAAGGGATAGCAGTGGAAACCATCATCGAGCTTGTGTCACACCCCACCATCTACAAAGAGGAGATCCTACCCTACCTCTACTTCATTACAGAAAACTGTCAGAGAATCATGCACTCGCTCACTGCCCTTGAAGCTACACGCGACCCACTTGCATGCACAGTGTTCAACACAATTGAGAACCTGAAATCATATCTTGCAGCTGGGACAGAAAAGGAGCATTTCTGTGTGGAAACCAACCGTCTAATGTCACAGCTGACCCATGAGAAACGGGGTAAAATGATGAAGTCATTTCAGGATGTTTTCCGGGCAGGGCTAACAAAGTTGACAGGTCACATAAACGACCACCCAGCTTCAAAGTACTATCGCGCCGCCAGAATTTTCGACCCGCAACAGCTACCGATTCTTCCTTCGCTGAACTTAGCTGATTTCAGTGACATTCCCCAATTAAGAGAACCATCGCCCGCACTAATGGAAGAATGGCAAATTTATACAAACACTCCAAATAAGGAATTCCCTGCCCACACCATGGATCTGCACAAATTTTGGGTGTCAATGAAGTGCCGCTTCCCTCTACTCGCCAACATCGCTACAGAAGCTCTATGGATGCCAGTTGCCAGTGTCGATGTGGAGCGCTCCTTCTCTCTTTACAAACATATCTTAAACGATCGTCGAGAGTCCCTCTCCAAAGAGAACACGAAGCAGATATTGATGTTATACTTCAATGGTGACATTGAGGGACGGTTTTGAAATCAAAGTCAACAGTTCATCTCTCTGATTCCCATTGTATACATCTTCATGTTTTCAACTTATAACATTCATTAGATACACATTTTGTTCACAGTGTGTCAGTTGAACTCAGTTATTTTCTCAATTTCAAACACCTACCCGTATCAGTAGTATCAAGTAGTATAACAAACATACGATTTTGATTTGTTACTTTTTTACAACATTAAGACTGCAAGTGGTTAGTTGTGTTGAGCGGTGTAAAGTTTTCCGCGATCCCGTTGCCTATACATAGCTGATTTTCATTTATACTGTATGTACTGTATGTACGGTGCGGTATACTATGCACGAGTGCGTCATAAACTGTTGCGCACGTTACTCAAATTTCTCATGGTTTGCTCTGTTGTTGATGATCGAACGATAATAATGTTGTTGTGACTTCACTTTTAACTGTGGAATAATTATCAGATTTGATACCCGTCTACATATCGTTTGGATATTGTACATGGATCTTTTACCGTGTAAGATTAGATGAATAGGACCCTTCACTCAAATAATCGTAAGTCAATTTGTTTGGGTTGTTTTCTATTACATATGTGTAGACGTTAGGCAGGTGGTTGGATTTTACAGCCTGGTTAGGCTGCACTGGCCTAACACACTAATCAATGCAAAACGGAATGTCACGGATTTGGCAAATTGCTTGCACGGATTTTCAAGGAATTTGGAATTGCTGTAACGGAAATTGACAATTTTTTTCACGGAAAATCGGTGGCCCTAAGTGTGACCGATGTGAGCCCTAGTCAGAACTAAATCATCTCTCTGTTTACTGGGCGCTCCATGTCCCCCAGTTTTGACCGAGGGTTTAAGTCGGTACAACGTGTTTTCGGAAAAGGAATCCCACAGTTCTTGCCATTTTAATTTTACAAAGCCATTGATCTTAGGGAGGTAATCGATGTGAGACAAGTAGAGATTGGAGGCGTCCATCTATGGGGCTTGTTTAGCAAGTGCATGGACTTTTTCATTTCCTTGTAAGCCCACGTGACTGGGGACCCATGCTAACACAACTGATTTTTGTAGTTGAACCAAATTGGAGGAAGCTTCACGGAGAGCTGTTACTGAAGGGTGTTTTAGCTCATGGACTCTTAGTGCCAAAAGGCTTGATAGTGAGTCTGTGAACACAATGAACTGGTGACTGTCTGAGGTTTCAATCAGATGGAATGCCATCTTCAGTTCCTGGAGTTCAGCAGTAAATATTGATGCATCATCCGGTAGTCCGACTTGCAAAGATGCATCATGGCCTGACACCGCGGCCGCAATCCTGTTCGTGGCTTTGGAGCTGTCAGTGTAGATTGCATGTATAATATGTGTGAGTATTCCACATTTCTTGAGTATTACTGTACTTGTTTAAGGGGAAAGGTGTTTCAAAATGAATTTATGGTCAGTGGGCCAAAACAGTAAGTAGTAAGTTTGTTCCCTTATAGTCACTTTTGCAGAAGTCAAGCACTTTAGAATTTTGTTTTATTAAAAAACTATTTAAAGTTTTCAAGTTAAAACTCTGAAGTGTCTTTTTTCGAGTCCACTGTCCAATTAGAAATATCAATCATCCTGAGGGTGTTGGGCTACCATGAGTTTTTTGAAGGTCCCTTCACAAGGGAGTAATTAGGACAAACTTGTGACAAAGAGAATTTTAGCACTTGGAGGGATATTTGGCTTTTCCCAATTTTTTCACATAATATACCAATGTAGAACCAAATATCAAAAGTACTGTATGAGTTGCTCAACAGCTAAACCCCATCTGCTACACATTCCACTTTCTATGCTCTATTTGGACTTGCACTTGAAGTCCACCACTATACTTGGTCTAACCCTGGGGTCAAAAGTTCTCCACAACACTACCTTGATAAGAAATCTATGAGCCCCAAGAGAGACTGAGACATACCTTTTTGTTAAAGGCGTTTTTCTAACACCTCCCTTACATTCAGTTAGAACCTAGCAAAACTGAAAACTTAGTGGAAGGAAGTCCTCTCTGGATGGCAAGCCCCCAAATCTTCTTTGCTACATATGTCAGGCTTCCCTTAGTACTCACCTAAGGAATACACCATCAGGATACCAAGTGTCACACAAAGCTGAAAGCTGGATCCCAAAAATCCCCGGTTGTCAGGACTTGCCATCTCAGCAATATAAACCTGAATAAACAAAACAGAAAAGGGGCTGAATGAAAAGGGAATTCAGGCACAGATCTGGGGGAGACAGTACTGGAAAGGGGAGATCTAGGGGGGGCAGGGGGTAGGAAAATATGGAGAAAAAGGGGAATGTCCCCACCAAGATTTTAAGGGTGAAAATAAAAGGACAATTTTCACTAGTCCTTAGTCTCTGAGGCAAGAGCATTTCTTATTATTTTTAGGGTTCCAGGCATTTCATGAAAACAGAGTACCCTGATTATTCCCCTTTATATACAGTACAAAATTCCAGGATAAAATAGATGTTTTTCCAGCACTAAGATTCTGTGGATAGAACACAATATATCACTTCTTGAGACAGAGTACATGACTTGAAAACTTGGTCTGAAAGCTTATCTTTTTTGATCCCTACTGTAAGTATTAATCAGCTGAAAATATTTAGAAAAGTTAAATGATATACTGTAATGGTCCATCTTTCGACTACTGTATGCAAAGATGGTGGTACCCTGTACATTACATGAGTGTTATTCTTCCAAGTTAACATTTCTTTCACAATGAATGCTGTTCAGGATCAAGGTTAGGTTAGAAGAGGTTTAACGTCCCAGTTTCCAACCAATTGGTTCAAGTCGAGACGACCACGGCCTTTTTTCCAGTTGTGGCTCACTGGCTTGTTTTCCCTACTCCATTGTTTATGTTGAGCACCAAACACAAAGGCAGTAGGTTCCATTTTTAAAGTCTTTGGTATGACCCGGCCAGGATTTGAACCCTAGACCTTCCGGCTGCAAGTCGGATGCTCTAACCACTTGGCCACTGCAGTCGGTTCAGGATCAAAAAATTTTCTGTCCCATCAATCCCTGAAGTGTTAACCAGAAGTGCAGATGACCCTGATAAAGTGAAACCATAGGCCTAACAGTGACACTTCCGCACCTAGAAAATAACTTTTCTTTTTGCACTGTTGTCAATGTCATATGTTACTTATATTTGTTCAGAACAATCAATAATTCAGTTTTTGATTAACCCTAAGCTAAAAATAAAATTTACTGCATTGTATTCCAAATGTTCAGTATATTGACAAAAGAGTGGCATGGGCTTCACTTACAGAACAAAACTCAATCCACTGTAACAGTCCATGTAGACAGGATTCAATAAAAGTTACACTCATTGCTAAGAGGTTTTCCCTTCATACTGCACTTTAATACAGTAGAAGCATAATTATAAAAGGTGTACATGAGTCGTCCGTCTACCAACTTTAAAGGCTGGTACATAAAAATTACATAGTGTTGAATATTTGATAATATTTGATAAAAAAAGCATTAAAAATCCCATGAGAATAGCCACAACTTCCCATTAAAATCCATCAAATATTCAACATAACATGTTTACGCGGTAGGGTAATTTCTATTTCACACTTTTATCATGAATTAACATGAGCTACAATATACAAATATGTGCCACTGAAAGATGGAAATTTATACCATATACTGCATAATGTCAGCCTTTGTTTTTTCAACCTTAATTTCAAGGGACCTGGTAGATTGTTATCCCCTGAGGGTTTATTATGAAAGTTAAAATGTTTCCTTGATGAAATATTGATATCACTCACTCAAACTGTAAAACTATCTGACCAGTAAGGACCGCGCACAAATTTAATCGCCGTTTATCGGCGATACACACAGCCGACGATCACTGCCTATTTATCAAGTCGCACCCTGCATAATGCTTATGCATGAGCGGCACAACCACCACGGAAGCACCGGGAGAGGGTTAATGAGCAGGAGCCGCCAGTTGGAAAGGCATGCTATTTTTCACAAAAAAAGCAGGAAAGGATTGGCCAACGTGTGGTTTCTTCACGCGAACAAAAGGGTTGAGTCTATAAAGATAAACTGTATTGAGGTCAAAAGAAGCCCCTTTACTGTTGAATAAATTGACTAAGTACCTTACAGTACAAAAATCAAATAAGATGGACTTAGTAGGGTTAAGCGTTAGAAATTCCGTTTGCTAAGGATTTTGTTGCGTTAGCATTGAACCCCAGTTATCCTTACTTCCGTTATAAGTAATTTTTTGCTGCGTATGCCTTTTCCGCACCTGCAAAACTTCCCTCCAAGTAAAGATCCCATCGTTTTAAATTCGTTAAAGGAAACATGGTCCAGGATTGCTCGGGTTTTTCCACGACATCGAAAAAAGGTACGGCAACGAGTTCGCTACTTGCGACAGCTGCGTTAGTTTGCAGGATTGTACGGCCCCGGCCCCGAACTAGCACAGGCTGAATCATAGGGGCTTAACATTCCTTTCTTTAGAATTTTTTTTCATGTTCGAAAATTTATTGGGCATTTAAAAAAATTAATGATCTTTTTATAAATAAAGGAA
>JAIZAY010000822.1:0-28628 GCA_029531755.1 Holothuria leucospilota | reverse complement strand
GTCACATACCGTTTGGGCGTACCTTCTAGGGCATATAAGCCATTAGATTCAGCAGTTGTGTGAGTTTGCCTTGAAAAAAAGTCTTCAGGGCTTTTTCTCCAACTTCAGGCAAAATGTAAATTTACTCCCAACTAAGTTACCAACCTTGAAGGAACATCAAACTAAGCATAGGCCCTTTGGTCTTGTCCCTCAAGATTTTTGAAAAAATGTTGTTTTTCCGTTTATATATTGACATATGGTATGTTGGGTTTTAAGTTATTAATTCCTTGTCTAGGTTTCAGGTAGTCAAGCAGAACTTTTTAACGCAAGATGTCTGTGAATAACAACACTACAGTAGGCATGAAAGTTGAAGCATGAAAAGAAGTCAAAAATAATAAATGTTTTGTTTGGTTCTTAACTCTAAATCTTGCAAACCAGAGCACTTAAAAACAGTTTTAAAGGCCTACAATTCTTGGTCTGAGACATATTTAGGAATATGGTCGTATCTCTAAATACCACTGTGAGTGGTAACTTTTGATTGAACATTTATTAAAAATCGCTTCAGCCTGGTTTGGTACAATGATGGCTGTACGGTCAGCTTGTGGTCCCAGTTGCTCATTACACAGTATTGTTATGGATAAATGCCTTGAGGGGCAATTTTTAACTCAGTGGCAAGAAGGCTACTATGGGGCTCTGTCTTGGAGGTGTACTAGACAGGTGGTTTTTGATTCCTTGTCGAAGGCAAAAGGAATCAGTGCGATGGTGATGTGTGTGTGTGTGGTGGTATGTGTGTGGTGTGTATGGGTGGGTTGTGTGTGTGTGTGTGACTGCTTTGCTTGTAAACACGATATCTCTCAAGAAAGGGTAACTATGACCTGAGCTCATACTGGGGTGTGGTGGTTTGGTCCCATATTGGTAGATGATTCCTATTGTTTTTGATGGAGGTCAAAGGTCATTTTGGGGGTCACAGGAGGTCAAAAGGTCAAAACCTTGTAAACGCGATATCTCAGATGGGTAACCCCGAGGGATCTCATACTTGGCAGGTAGGTTGCCCATATTAAAATAGAATGATCCCTATTCTTTTTGGTGGAGGTCAAAGGTCAGTTTGGGTCACCAGATAGGTCAAATAGTAAATACCCTGGAAATTGCTTGTAAACACGGTATCTTGCCAGAAGGATAAATGTGAGGGATCTCATACTTACCATGTTTATTGCCCCACTATTGAGTAGATGATCCCTATTGATTTTGGTTGAGGTCAAAGGCAATTTGGGGTCACCAGTGGTCAAAAGGTCAAAACCTTGGTAAAACACTAAATCTCAAGAAGGGTAACTTTGAGGGATCTCATACTTAGCATGTGGATTACCAATATTAAGTAAATGATTTCCTATTATTTTTTGGTGGAGGTAAAAGGTCATCTGGGGGTCATCAGAGGGCAAAAGGTCCAAAAAACCTTGTAAACATGATATCTCTAAGAAGGGTAACTGTGAGGGATCTCATACTTAGCATGTGGATTGTCCATATTGAGTAGATGATCCCTATTGTTTTTGGTGGAGGTCAAAGGTCATTCTGGGGTCATCATGAGGTCAAAAGGTCAAAACCTTGTAAACATGATATCTCAAGAAGGGTAAGTGTGAGGGATCTCATACTTAGCATGTGGATTGTCCATATTGAGTAGATGATCCCTATCATTTTTAGTGGAGGTCAAAGGCCATTTGGGATCACCAGTGGTTTAAAGGTCAAAAACATTGTAAACACTATTTCTCAAGCAGGATAACTGTGAGGGATCTCATACGTAGCATTTGGATTGCCCATATTCAGTAGATAATCCCTATTATTTTTGGGTGGAGGTCAAAGGTCATTTGGGGTCATTAGAAGTCAAAAGGTAAAAACCTTGTAAACACGATATCTCCAGAAGGATACGTTGTAAGGGATCTCATACTTACCATGTGGACTGTCTGTATTGAGTAGATGATCACCCCTATTGTTTTTGGTGGAGGTCAAAGGTCATTTGGATCCCTTAGTGGTCAAAAGATCAAAACCTTGTAACATGATATCTCAAGAAGGGTAACTGTGATGGATCACATATTTTAGCATGTGGATTGCCCATATTGAGTAGATGATCCCTATTGTTTTGGGGGGAGGTCAAAGGTCATTTGGGGTCACCAGAGGTTAAAATGTTGTAAACACTATCTCATGAAGAGTAACTGTGAGGGATCTCATACTTACCATGTGGATTGACCATATTTAGTAGATGATCCTTATTATTTTTGGTGGAGGTCAAAGGTCATGTGGGGTCACAGAGGTCAAAGGTGAAAACCATGTAAAACGATTTCTCAAGAAGGATAACTGTGAGGGATCTCACACTTGACTGTGGATTTTTTTAATTGAATAGATGATCCCTACTGTTTTTCATGCAGTTCAAAGGTCATTTGAGGTCACAAAAGGTCAAAACCTAGTAAACATATTTTAAGGAGGATAACTCTGAGGGATCTCATACTTGGTCTGTGGATTGTTCATATTTAGCATGTAGGTCATTTTGGGTCACAAGATTTCAAAAGCTTTTGACCTTATTAACATGATATCTCAAGTAGGATACCTGTGAGGGATCTCATGCTTGTCATGTGGGTGATTCATGTTTGTTGCAGTATATCCATATGGCAAGGAATCACTAAGCCTTTTGGCTTTCTGGTTTTAATTAGAGGAGGGGCTACAAGTAAACTTAGCAGGGAGAATTTTAACTGTCTGGGGCGAGATTGTAAGGCCATATACAGTAATTTTGGCACTTAAGAAACCAAGAACCTTATAACTGAGTTTGACAAATTTTTTTTAACTTTGTAATTTGTCATTAGAAGACAGTGGGTGAGGCATCTATGGAAAAGAAAAATGGCCTGATCAAAATTTGTCTGTTTATGTCAACCTGTGTGGATACCTCTCTGGTTTTAAATATTCATTGAATACATGAAAAAAAGGCAGTATCACTTATGTTGGTCATGTGAAGGCCAAACCTTGAAAAGTTGATAAGAAATTGTTCTGAATTGACCAGTACTTGGAGTTAGTTGTTATTTTGGGAACAGAAGATCATTAAACAAGTTGTGTGGATCACTCAGTAAAGTTATACATCATTATCTGAAGTTAGATTTTCAGTTCGGTGCAAAGCAGGTAGGGGGTGGGGCTGGCAAGATTTAAGGAACAATTTGTGATTGAAGGGGTCAAGAGGAGGCACTAGTACATTACTGATAGCTTGTATAATTTTCAAAAAATATTTGGCCAAAGATGACATTTTTTTCTCTGTTTGCATTGCATGTAGGTGTAACTACTGTACTTGGAACCTTCAACAAAAATTTATTTAATCTGTTACATAAATGTAATCACTGTGCAACTGTACACTTATGTAAGATAGGGGTGGATCCAGAGTTATGGCAACATGGTGGTCATTTGATTTTGGTCCTGAGTTCTTTCTCAGGAAAATTTGTTAAATTATGTTATCTTCCAGGTCCTGAGGGTCTTAAGATCGTAAGCATGACAGGTACAGTCATAATCACAATATACAAAACTGAATTAAATTCCTAGCATTGTGATAGGAAGTAAATTAAATGGAAAAAATCAACAGGTTTAGAACAATGTATGCTCATATATTCAAAGCTGAAGTGTAGAAGATGAAGTCAAGAATCAGTTCTCGTAAAGAATGTGAAATATTGGGGTCAGGGTGAGGTATTTGAGACCCCTCTCTCCCCTCCATCTGGATTGGAGCCTGTGTTAAATGAAGTTCATAACATGCACACTACAATGGAATTAAAGGGAAATATTGCATTTGTCAGACTTTTTATCTAATCTATCCTCTTTTACATATGATCAGGTACCGTTCTGTGAAAGAGAGGTAACAGGGAAAAATTTTCTGCCCAGTGAGCACTAATTAAAAGTAATTAACCTTCATGTAACAACTGACAAATTTGTTCACCCAAACAATCATTTTTATCAAGTTACATCAGACAACAACAAATGTCTTTGCCAGCATGTACAAAATGTTCATAAAGTAACAAACTGCTGAGAATCATTACTAAACTGTCTGTATTGAAGGAAAGTTAGTATACTAAGGGGATCTTATCACCTCCCAGGTATATTGTACACAAAGTTATAGTTAATGTTGTTTGAATTGTAGCCCTTGGGCCTTTGCAGGTTGCTTCGCTTTTGAAAGAGCAGGATGTAAAAGAGACTGCTGGTGCTTCAGTAACTGTTACTATGGGTTTAGGCTGTAGAAAAAAACGTAAATTTTACGAACCTGTGGTGTCACTCGTCAAAAGATTATGTACAAGTCTTCTGCAGATAAAGCACTGTCCTGTAAGAACTAATGACCAATGCACACTGTGTGAGATATGAACAGCATGGTGAATCAGGGAGATGGCACAGGGAGAACCAGGAAGATGGCACTGCATCTCCCTGGGTGAGCTGCATTATCCCACAGCACTGCACAGGCGGTAGGGAAACTGTGGTGGTAGCTTGTTGTGAGCATGAGGCACAGTGTCATGGGAAGTGCACTGAGAACACATATTGTGTAATGAGTGTAAATATGACCTGATGTAACCACTCTTCCTAAAAGAATATGCAGCAGTAGGAATATTGCATGTGGGCAAGGCTTATTGTTCGATAATGAGCAGGTCCGATGAGGAAGTAGTTGCTTTTTTTCTGTCCATATTACGTGATATTAGTGTTGATCTGCAGCAAGCTATTTGTGATTCATGTTTGGAAAGGGAAAAAGACCACATTGGGATTACATTAGTGTCACTTTGTGATATTTTTTCAAGTGCAGCATTTCCCATTAAAGGGATCTCTACTGTGCTTATACATTTGAAGGTGGCAACTCTCTAACTCTTCCCCCATTGACATACAATACACACTCCTGTATGTGATCCATTAAAAGGTCTCTGGACTGTCCTGAAAGTTTTCAACAGAAACAGGGTATCTCTCATAGCTTTCTCGACTTATACCTTCCACACTGTCTTCAAATTTATATACAGTGACCATTGGAATTTTGAGCTATGAGAGCTTTAGTATGGTAGTTTCCTGTCGGACACTTCAGTCAAAATGCCATATTCTTCAGTGGAAGCATGTAATGCAACAAAGCACCTAAAATACTTTCTTCCCCCTTCAGTTTTGGCTAAGGAGATCTTTAATTCATTTGCTATAATATCTTCATCACAAATGTAGCACCTTCTTCGATAACAACATTGTCTACATTCATGCACTCCCCAAAATATTGTGGGGCTTCATTTATCAGTCAACATTTTCAGTGGAAGAATTCTCTTTAAAGTGTGGTGTGCTAGTGTACTGTACGTAATGATACTCTTAACAAAAGGTTTCAACCCTTTTCTGTAATCATTGAGTCTTATACTCATTATAAGATACTTCTAGTGCTTGGGTATTGCATAGCAAATAACACAGAAATAGACTAGTTGCAGGTACAGTATGGTATGTACTATACAAGACCAACCTTGGCATGGACTACACTGTACTATCTTACTACATGAAAGACTTTGCCAATTATTGCAAAAAACCTGGCTCCAATGGCCATTTCCCTATGTTTTCCTAGTTTTTATTCATCTTTAATAAGCCAGCTGCTGCTGCCTGATCAGCCAGGTGTCTTGCTAACTACTTTTCTCTGATTCAGCAATGAACACTGTTGTCTAGAGTAGATTTCTGTATATGTACAGTATGTGAAAAAATTACTGTAAGATTGAGGTAAAGTAATTGTAGGTAGTGTTGGGTGACATATCGAAAATTATCGTTATCGCGATAATTTCTTTTTATCGCAATACGATAACAAGAATTAAAAAATGACAATAAATTCTGGAAAAAAAATGAAAAATGTGCCTTGTAATGCTTTATTTCTTCTCATTGCTGTCTCAAAAATGTTGTTGAATTGAAGACATTCTTTTTTTAAATTGACTGATGAAAAATGGATGAAAGTTCATCATTGAATATTCTAACATGCATGAGCATGGATGTGAACTCCCAAGGGAAATTGTCTTTATGAAAATTATGGTGGATATCAAATTATTGCGATAAGTTTTATTCTGATATCGTGATGGTAAAAAAGTCAGTATCGCCCAACACTACTACTAGGACAGGCTGATTGTTTTAAAACCATCAAGGTTTTGAGAATGGGCACTCTAGGAAAATGTTCACTTAATAAAGACTTAATACAGGGAAGGAGAAAGGTCTGAGTAACAGTTGAAAAAAAGAAACACACACACACAAAATAAAGGTGTACAGTAGGATTAATTTAATCGGCTTTATTGCTATTGGACCATATTTAGTCCACCCATATATACAGTGTGTGGGAGCAGTACAGTACATATTTTTCATGAATTGTCTTATAAATGGACTACTATTAAGATAATACTGCTTGCAGACTATTATACCTCTCCTACAAACCTATACTTTGAGAGTGTACCTTGATATTCGTCTGTTTTCCGGGTTCTGACCTCCCCTTCCACTTTCATTCCAAGCGGTATTTCCTGTTTCCTGCTTGTTAACCATGTAGCCGTCATGACCTTTGCAAAATGCAAGTAATGTTATTAAGTTGATGTTTTGTGAGTAACAGGTCGTTTAGAATCATTTCAGCTCAGTACATGGCATATAGTGTTAAAAAAACATGATTTAAATAAGTGAAATAAATGTAGGAGACAGAACTAAATTGGAAATAGGATCAGAAAGAAGGACTACATTTATAAACGATAGCTCTTACTGGAAGTAGGCTTTCTCTTTTCAAATCTGTCGGGTGGGGGGGGGGGGGGAGAAGTGGGGGACCTGTTCTGGGCACTGGTTCTATCAGAAGTCTTTACATAAAGTTGTCCAGATGCAAAATTTTTCTACCTTTGAAAAAAGTTAAAACTGACTATATGTTTAAAATGAAGACATGAAATCATGTCCATCACTTTTCAAAATGCAACCATTGATAAACCTGTTTTAGGAATTTTTCAGGAGGGGTTATACCTGATTGGGGAGCTAGTCGCTACCCAAGTGGCCTATCGAAAAGAAAACATTGGAAGAGCAGGGGAGGCAGAAGGGGGGAAGGGTTTGGGATAGAGGGTAGGGGAGAGGGGGAGAGAGTAGGGGAGGGGGTTTGACTCTCCACAGACAAGATGGCAGTGTTTACTGAAAACTGAAAGGAAAAAGAATGGAAGACAAGGAAAGTTGCCAAGTACATACCCTAACACTACTACAAGACAGTGTGTTTGTGTTCATGTAGATGAACAGTTCAATGTCTGTGTCCCTGTAATATGCATGTTGGGTGGTACTGTATCATCCAGCGGTGTAATGTGTTGGGGACTGGCTGACAATCAGAAAAAAATGAACATCCCTTTGTGTATTGTAGATAATTTCATACTGGTGCTCCCTGTGTTACAACCTCGATTGTTTACTGTGTATTTGGTATACTGTAGTATTCAGACTTCAAGTATTTTCCATTCTTTACACTGAATCCATGGAAGAGAAATTTGTCTCTTGTATAAATACTTATCCTTCCATGTTTATACTTTATCATTTCTCTTCTTGTCTCACTACTTTTTCAAGCCCACTGAGAGTGTTCTTATTTACATTTCCAAGGTATCGAATTCTCATCTGGTATGCAATCATTGTCAGTACAAACAAGTGCAAATTAGATTTGAAAGCTTTAAAGCACACACTTCCATTGTTGGTGTACTTTTGAGTAAACATTATTAAAGCAAATAAGATATTGCAGTGTTATGTGTGCTGTATATAGTGTAGCTCAGTAGCTGTGTAGAATTTCAGCAAGGTATCATAATTGAAAAATTTTGGATTGGCAGTAATTTCAGTGATTGCAGCAAGTAGTAAAGGAGCATGCAGTCGGTGTAGGCTTGCATTCAGGCTTTTGTGTTGGAGAGGGGATAGACCTCGGGTTCTCAAGTGTTGTAAGCTGAAGGCCACTTTAACTTGAATTTGTACTTTATAACAATGTAAGTTGCCAAATCAGTTTAAATTATGGTCTCCTTAAATCTTCAGTGGGCAATTTTAGAGCTCGTGGTGAGTCACAGATGGGTCCATACTACCACTTAAGAACCTATTGGTAGACCACCTTAGTCTCAGGGAGGGTATGTACACTAGCTTTGTGAAATTGATCTTATGAATGGTGGCTTACATGCACAAAATGGTGCTACAGTATCTGTGGTAAAGCTTTGAACTTTGTAAAAAGTTTGACAGTGGAAGGATACACCTCCCCTTTGTGATATTTTAGTTATAATGCAAGGTGGCTTTCATTTACTCCTCAAAAATTCAACAGAAGACAAGTCTCATGTTTCAAATGTGGGGGCAGGGGGTGGGGGAGGAGATATTCATCTTGACGGCTGCTGGTCTATGAAAAGTAATCTAAAATACTCCATCCCTGTGCTACATTTTCAAAACAATTTTATTGTCATGGTTATTTGCAGATATATTAACCAAATTGCTGTCTGATTGTGCCATAGTGGAAGTTGCCCATAGCAACACTTACTGTACAGTATCTAAGATTTAACAACAACAAGTGTATTGAACATTACCAGCAGAATTCAGAAAGATTTTGATTCCCAAAGGATCGTATCAGAGTGGTAGTGCACATACAATGCTTTCTTGTTGATTAGCAGTTGCAAGACCTTATGTGCTTTCTGTCCTTAAGCCTACTGCATTGGTAGAACAAATGTTTTGAACCTCAGTCTTGATAATTGTCAGTTACAGCATAGGTGTAATAGGCAATTAAAGTTACAGGCAGTTAAAAAAATTAGGTTAGTCAGAAAACTTCACTTTCAAGGCATAAGGTGCTAGCAGTTCTAACTGATTTACTGCCTTATAGATTATGAATAATTCATTCACCCAAACTTTGAAATTTTTGAGTGATGGAACTTTTACTACTTTTCGAACATGTAATTTTATGGGAAGTAAAGCAATATACTGTACATGTATGATGAGTATGTCCACAGAACAAAATAGTGGCCTTCCCAATTAAAATTTGACCAGATTCAGCCTTACAAAAACAAAAACAAAAAAAAAAAAAAAAAAAAAAGAAAGAAAGAAAAGGCAATAAATAAAAAAATTGTAATTCAGCACATTTTCCATCTTGCACAGGAATGCTTTTTTGCTTAATTGAGGACACATTTATAGCCATACAGTGTAAGGGGACTTAGACCACATAAATTTAAAGATAGCTGAGTCATAGATCCCACCATAGTAGAGACAGCTCTGTAGTAGAGTATCAATATTTATCATGACTCTAACTTAAGAGTTAACTCTCCCAAGTCTTTTTTTTTTTTGTGTTTCAAGGAAGGATTCAAATTTAACCAAAGAAAAAAAAAAAAATGGTTAGGTGAAATGTTTATGATACAGTAAATGTTGCTCCAAATGTATTAAGTGTCACTTCTTTTCTAAAGACAGTACAATCCACTTTACAGGTGAATCAATCTTCTAGTTACCTGTGTCTTGCACAGACAAGTAGTAGAGGGGGATGGGGGAGGCTGGGGGGAATACATACCACTGTGTCACCTCCTGTTTGGAAAATGGATTGCCAAAAGGCTATTATGAATAATCCCGGCCAATGCTCCTTTTGAAGTTTTGTTGACCCTGTCTCTCAGAATTCCTGGCTACCACCATGTCAATGAGGTGTCAACTTCTTTGAAAGCAGTGCATGCAGAATTCCTTTGGTAAGACTGGAGCTTATGTAATGCTGCAGAGAATAATTGAAATTGTACGACCACAGAATCGCGCACATTTCATTTTCCTTGTCAAATGGTCAGCAAGTATTAAAGAATTGTAATTTTCTGAAGAACCTAGGGGCCATCACCGATTTTATGACAAAGAAATCAGTCGTATTGTTCAAAGTCAGATGCGCAGTACCAATTTGTTTTAATACACATCAACCAAGTTCTGCATATCATTTACTCTGACATATCACTGCAGCAAGCTCAGTACTTCTATTTGCCACCTTTTAAAGCACAAGGTTCAATAATGTGTGTCTGATTTCTTTATAAAAGCTTTCTAACTCATCGGTTTAAGTGTACTGCAAAAATTGTTATGTATTGGGTGAACTACTCATATGATTTGAAAAGATTCCAACTTTGAGCTATTGAAAATTCTCATTTGAAAGCCATTTCAAAGTGTATTCTGTGGATATAAGCCTGTGTGGGTTTTCTCACATTTAGATTTGCTGTCAGAACAAATTTTTGAATTGGGAGATTTACTGAAAAATTTATGAATGAATTAAGTTCCTTCCAAAATGTATGGGACATGGGGTATATGGATGAGGCATATTTATTAGTACTGTACCAGCCTATGTGGATATATTTTCATCATGGTACCACCTGTTAAGATGTCACTAGTATATTACTGGGTGGCATGCATATAGTTAGTGTTTGTATCACTGTTTTACTACCTACTGTATGAATCTCAAATATGTCCCAAATCAGTTGATTTTTTCCTTGTATAACAAAGTACAGCAATTGTACAGTACAGTGCTTTATATGCAGTATCTATTGCTATCTTCACATTTCCCCTTTAAAGGTTTGTGTGACATGCCACCAAAAAAAGCTGTTTCACTTGTCAGCTAAAGAGTTAAGTCTTCCAATAAAAGATCCGTTGAAATTATTTCAATATCTTTTACCGTTCTCAAAATACACATCTTCAAAGTGTGATGGTTTCTGAAGTAACTCATTGCCTATGCAAAAATAATAATGGGGAGTATGTGTTTCACAGTGTTAAGATTTTTATGTTAACCCTACAGTATATAAATTATCTCTTAATTAGGGACCGCGCACAAATTTAATCGCCGTTTGTCACCGTCTGAGTGGTTGCTACCCATTGTAATGAGTATAGCAACCACCAGTTAATGTGCTTCGCTTCAGTGCACACATCTCTCCATGCACGGGCAGACCATGAACAGTTATAAACACAGTCAGGAAGAGCAGCAGTCTTAAGCCTCTCTAGCACAAAAGAAGACTTAACAATAGGCTGCCCATCGGAGTAAATCTCAACACATAAGGTGCTTTTCGTCAATAGCTGGTCAACATCTTGTGAAAGAAAGCTACCTTTCTTTGTGTAGCAAGCTCACGTACAAGTGCTTGTAAAGCTAGCCAGAGTTCCGAGTCACTGAACTGTGGTTCTGGAACACGAAATTCTGGCACGTGCATTACTTGTTAAACCATTGCTTTTCTTTACTAACGTCCGCATTACTAACATCTTCATCTTGTTCAAAAAAAGAAAGAAAATAAAGAAACTAACATAACCAATCAGATTAAGACTTGCCTAAAACGAACTTCTGCCCAGTTTAACTTTGTCAGCAAAGGGAAAATAGAAACGGTCAAAATGTAACGGTAAAACTGTCTTCGTGAAAACTGTCATAAAGTAACCAGCGCACGCTACCTACCGAGAGAGAAAGAGCGATATTTATAGTACGTGCATGCATTACGTACCGCTGTATATGATACTACAACACTTAAAAACAAACACGTGTGAGCCTACACCCTGTGTTTATGTATAGGTAATACACGGTAGGATGGTGTAAAATAGCCAAGTAGCTGCACAGAAATACTGAAGGCTTCGAACTACTTCCGTTTATAGTTCATTCTGTGAGAGACTTTGGTTACGGTTACGGTCTAACCTAGCAGTGCTTCCACACTCTAAATTTATTCTTTTTTGAAATGGAATCTCAAATTTCCTGAAATCGGCTTGGTATTTCCTGATATTTTCAATAACGCTTCTTGTATGCTACTTTAATGGCTGATCCAGGATTTCACCCTGTCAAGCCATACGTCATTTTCATACGCCATACGCCATTTCCAGATTTCCCGAAATCATCCCCCTTCCCAAAAATTTCCCGACGAGCACCCAGATTCCCGAATTTCGGGAAGAGAGGAAACACTGTAACCTAGGAAGAAATAAAACAGGTTAAGGGCGTGGCGGCAATATTTTTAGTCTTCATATTTTCAATTTTCTCGCGAGAATAATAACATTAAGTAACCTGTGTATTACTGTTCTAGCCAGCATATTTTTCTGTTTGAATGTCGCACAAGACATATAGGCTAAAATGTCACACAAAAATCCTTAATTCCATGATTTTTGCGCACCTAAAAAATAAGAGAAGTGAAGACTAGACGCACGATAAGAACGAAAAGATGTGAGAATTGTTAGATAGCATTAACTTGTCACTGCCATTCTCCCGACTGTTGGCTTCGGCCCGACTGTGTACTATTGAAAATGGAATATTGGTACATGGATGTCAGAGAATGGTTCCTTGGACCCTTATTAGCAACATTCATGGAGTGGCTCCGCCATATGTTATCCTGGACTATGGCCCGAACTGTGTCCACAATGGTACTATGGTAGGAGGGACCAGAGCACCAACTCTGCCCTTAAGGGTGCCATGATATTGCTAATGGGGTTTGTGGCATTATGCTTGAAAGGCCGGCAATAAGGCAGTCGCCCTAATTTGCAAATTGTACCTTATTAGTTTTTTTTTCTCTTCAAAAAAGAGAAAAAAATCAATAAAAACTTCACCCTCAGACCACTACCCTGCATCAGTAAGATAGCTATTGACAATATAAAATCATCTCCCCCCCCCCCCCCCCGATCATGCAAATCCGGGATTCGCCACTGTGATGATGCATGCACATCTGGCTTTTAGCCTAAACTTGTTGAACATTTATAATAGTCTATATATAAGCGCCCAGCCGCCGGAGACGTGGAGCTGACGGAACTTGGGGTCGCTGGCATGGCCTGGCCCCCTGTCGGGAAAATTCCGTCGTCAGATATAGGCTTATCGTCAATTTCTTTATTTTGGCTTTCCAAAAAGGGTCATTTATGAGATTGAAGCCAAAATTTTCTGCACGCTTTATATCCACTGATCCTCAGTTTTTCGGAAGTAAATTGCAGTTTTATGTTCTTCCGCTATTTATCAACAGATTCATTAAGGTTTTAAACGCGCAAAATTATTTTCAAACATGCCAAGAAATTTCCGAAACCTTTTCGAATATTCTAGATGATTTTTGACAAATGTCCGACAAAACTAATTTTTTTTTTTTTTTTTTGACGGAGATTTTCGGAAGTAAATTGCAGTTTAATGTTCTTCCGTCATTTATCAAAAGATTTATTAAGGTTTGAAATGCGCAAAACTATTTTCGAACATGCCAAGAAATTTCCGAAACCTTTTTCAATATTCTAGATAAGTTTTGACAAATGTCCGACAAAACTATTTTTTTTTTTTTTTTTGTGACGGAGATTTTCGGAAGTAAATTGCAGTTTAATGTTCTTCCGTTATTTATCAAAAGATTTATTAAGGTTTTAAACGCGCAAAACTATTTTCGAACATGCCAAGAAATTTCCGAAACCTTTTTCAATATTCTAGATGAGTTTTGACAAATGTCCGACAAAACTATTTTTTTTTTTTTTTTTGTGACGGAGATTTTCGGAAGTAAATTGCAGTTTAATGTTCTTCCGTTATTTATCAAAAGATTTATTAAGGTTTGAAACGCGCAAAACTATTTTCGAACATGCCAAGAAATTTCCGAAACCCCTTCGAATATTCTAGATGATTTTTGACAAATGTCCGACAAAACTATTTTTTTTTTTTTTTTGTGACGGAGATTTTGGGAAGTAAATTGCAGTTTTATGTTCTTCCGTTATTTATCAAAAGATTCATTAAGGTTTTAAACGCGCAAAACTATTTTCGAACATGCCAAGAAATTTCCGAAACCTTTTAGAATATTCTAGATGAGTTTTGACAAATGTCCGACAAAACTTTTTTTTTTGACGGAGATTTTCGGAAGTAAATTGCAGTTTAATGTTCTTCCGTTATTTATCAAAAGATTTATTAAGGTTTTAAACGCGCAAAACTATTTTCGAACATGCCAAGAAATTTCCGAAACCTTTTTCAATATTCTAGATGAGTTTTGACAAATGTCCGACAAAACTATTTTTTTTTTTTTTTGTGACGGAGATTTTCGGAAGTTAATTGCAGTTTAATGTTCTTCCGTTATTTATCAAAAGATTTATTAAGGTTTGAAACGCGCAAAACTATTTTCGAACATGCCAAGAAATTTCCGAAACCTTTTCCAATATTCTAGATAAGTTTTGACAAATGTCCGACAAAACTATTTTTTTTTTTTTTTGTGACGGAGATTTTCGGAAGTAAATTGCAGTTTAATGTTCTTCCGTCATTAATCCAAAGATTCATTAAGGTTTTAAACGCGCAAAACTATTTTCGAACATGCCAAGAAATTTCCGAAACCTTTTCCAATATTCTAGATAAGTTTTGACAAATGTCCGACAAAACTAATTTTTTTTTTTTTTTTTGACGGAGATTTTCGGAAGTAAATTGCAGTTTAATGTTCTTCCGTCATTAATCCAAAGATTCATTAAGGTTTTAAACGCGCAAAACTATTTTCGAACATGCCAAGAAATTTCCGAAACCTTTTCCAATATTCTAGATGAGTTTTGACAAATGTCCGTCAAAACTTTTTTTTTTTTTTTTGACGGAGGTTTCGGAAGTAAATTGCAGTTTAATGTTCATCCGTTATTTATCAAAAGATTCATTAAGGTTTTAAACGCGCAAAACTATTTTCGAACATGCCAAGAAATTTCCGAAACCTTTTTCAATATTCTAGATAAGTTTTGACAAATGTCCGACAAAACTATTTTTTTTTTTTTTTTTGTGACGGAGATTTTCGGAAGTAAATTGCAGTTTAATGTTCTTCTGTTATTTATCAAAAGATTTATTAAGGTTTTAAACGCGCAAAACTATTTTCGAACATGCCAAGAAATTTCCGAAACCTTTTCGAATATTCTAGATGAGTTTTGACAAATGTCCGACAAAACTTTTTTTTGACGGAGATTTTCGGAAGTAAATTGCAGTTTAATGTTCTTCCGTCATTTATCAAAAGATTCATTAAGGTTTTAAACGCGCAAAACTATTTTCGAACATGCCAAGAAATTTCCGAAACCTTTTTCAATATTCTAGATAAGTTTTGACAAATGTCCGACAAAACTATTTTTTTTTTTTTTTTTTTGTGACGGAGATTTTCGGAAGTAAATTGCAGTTTAATGTTCTTCCGTTATTTATCAAAAGATTTATTAAGGTTTTAAACGCGCAAAACTATTTTCGAACATGCCAAGAAATTTCCGAAACCTTTTTCAATATTCTAGATGGGTTTTGACAAATGTCCGACAAAACTATTTTTTTTTTTTTTTTTTTTTGTGACGGAGATTTTCGGAAGTAAATTGCAGTTTAATGTTCTTCCGTTATTTATCAAAAGATTTATTAAGGTTTTAAACGCGCAAAACTATTTTCGAACATGCCAAGAAATTTCCGAAACCTTTTTCAATATTCTAGATGAGTTTTGACAAATGTCCGACAAAACTATTTTTTTTTTTTTTGTGACGGAGATTTTCGGAAGTAAATTGCAGTTTAATGTTCTTCCGTTATTTATCAAAAGATTTATTAAGGTTTTAAACGCGCAAAACTATTTTCGAACATGCCAAGAAATTTCCGAAACCCCTTCGAATATTCTAGATGATTTTTGACAAATGTCCGACAAAACTATTTTTTTTTTTTTTATTGTGACGGAGATTTTCGGAAGTAAACTGCAGTTTAATGTTCTTCCGTTATTTATCAAAAGATTCATTAAGGTTTTAAACGCGCAAAACTATTTTCGAACATGCCAAGAAATTTCCGAAACCTTTTTCAATATTCTAGATGAGTTTTGACAAATGTCCGACAAAACTATTTTTTTTTTTTTTTGTGACGGAGATTTTCGGAAGTAAATTGCAGTTTAATGTTCTTCCGTTATTTATCAAAAGATTTATTAAGGTTTGAAACGCGCAAAACTATTTTCGAACATGCCAAGAAATTTCCGAAACCCCTTCGAATATTCTAGATGATTTTTGACAAATGTCCGACAAAACTATTTTTTTTTTTTTTGTGACGGAGATTTTCGGAAGTAAATTGCAGTTTAATGTTCTTCTCTTGTTTATCAAAAGATTCATTAAGGTTTTAAACGCGCAAAACTATTTTCGAACATGCCAAGAAATTTCCGAAACCTTTTCCAATATTCTAGATAAGTTTTGACAAATGTCCGACAAAACTAATTTTTTTTTTTTTTTTGACGGAGATTTTCGGAAGTAAATTGCAGTTTAATGTTCTTCCGTCATTTATCCAAAGATTCATTAAGGTTTTAAACGCGCAAAACTATTTTCGAACATGCCAAGAAATTTCCGAAACCTTTTTCAATATTCTAGATAAGTTTTGACAAATGTCCGACAAAACTATTTTTTTTTTTTTTTTTTTTTTGACGGAGATTTTCGGAAGTAAATTGCAGTTTAATGTTCTTCCGTCATTTATCCAAAGATTTATTAAGGTTTTAAACGCGCAAAACTATTTTCGAACATGCCAAGAAATTTCCGAAACCTTTTTCAATATTCTAGATAAGTTTTGACAAATGTCCGACAAAACTTTTTTTTGTGACGGAGATTTTCGGAAGTAAATGTTCTTCCGTTATTTATCAGAAGATTCATTAAGGTTTTAAACGCGCATAAAGTTGTTATTCACTTCCGAAAATTTCCGTGATCAAAATAAAAAAAGATTAGTACTATCGGAAGTTTGTTAAAAATCACCTAGAATATTCGCAAATGTTTCGGAAATTTCTTGGTATGTTCGAAAATATTTTTGCGCGTATAAAAACTTAATGAATCTTTTGATAAATAATAGAAGAACACAAAATTGTTATTTACTTCCGAAAATCTCGTCATCAAAAAAAAAAGAAAAAAAAAAGTAGTCCTGTCGGACATTTGTTGAACGTCACGTAGAATATTCGCGAAGATGTTTCGGAAATTTCTTGGCATGTTCGAAAATATTTCTGCGCGCTTAAAATCTTAATGAATCTTTTGATAAATAACGGAAGAAAATAAAACTGCAATTTACTTCCGAAAATCTCCGCCATTAAAGAGAAAGTATCGGACATTTATTAGAAATTCATCTAGAACACTCAAAAAAAGGTTTCTTACCTTCCGTCGGAAATTTTTTGCATGTTCGAAAATATTGCGCGTTTGAAACTTCATGAATCTTTTGGTAAATAGTGGAAGAAAATAAAATTGTTATTTACTTCCGAAAATCTCCTTACAAAAAATAGTGCTATCGGACATTTGTTAAAATCACCTAGAATATTCGAAAATGTTTCGGAAATTTCTTTGCATGTTCTAAAATACTTCTGAATCTTTTGATAAATAAATAACGGAAGAACATAGAACTGCCATTTACTTCCGAAAATCTGCGCCATTTAACAGGAAGTATCGGACATTTGTTAAAAATCATCTAGATCACTCAAAAAACGTTTCTTACCTTCGGAAATTTTGTGCACATTCGAAAATATTAATGCTCGCTTGAAAACTTCATGAATCTTTTCATAAATAGTGGAAGAAAAAAAATTGTTACCGGTACTTACTTCCGAAAATCTCCGTCATCAAAATAATAGTAATAATAAAAAAATAGTCCTATCGAACATTTAACTTGTTATATTCATCTAGAATATTCGACAATGTTTCGGAAATTTCTTAGCATGTTCGAAAATATTTTGCGCGTTTAAAAACCTAATGAATCTTTTGATAAATAACCTAAGAACATAAAACTGCAATTTCCGAAAATCTTCGTCATCAAAAAAAAAAAAAAAAAAATTAACAAATGTCCGATAGGACTATTTTTTTTTTTCTTGATGACGGAGATTTTCGGTAGTAAATAGCAGTTTTATGTTCTTCCGTTATTTATCAAAAGATTCATTAAGTTTTTAAATGCCCAATAATATTTTCGAACATGCAAAAAATTCTGAAAGAAAGGAATGTTAAGTGCTAGTGATTCAGCCTGCTGCTAGTTCGCGGCCGGGCCGTACAATCCATGCAAACCTAACGCAGCTGTCGCAAGTAGCGCTAACATCGTTGCCGTACCGTTTTCGATGTACGTGAAAAAGCCGATGCAATCCGTGGACCATGTTTCTTCTAACGCAATTAACGATGGGATCGTTACTTGGAGGGAAGATTGCAGGTGCGGAAAGGCATAACGCTAGCAACAATTCACGTTGATAACGGAAGTATCGATAACTGTGGTTCAATGCTAACGCAACTATCCTTAGCAAACGGAATTTTCTAACGCTTAACCCTACTAACGTCCATCTTATTTTGAGTTGTACTGTAGATGGTCACTTAGTCAATTTATTCAACAGTGAAGTCTTCTTTTGACACTCAAGTACAGTTTATCTTTATAGACTCGAACCTTTTGTTCGCGTGAAGTAACCACACGTTGGCCAAATCCGGTCACTGCTTTTGTTTGTGAACAATAGCAGTGCCTCTCAACTGGCGAGCTCCATGCTCATTAACTCTCCCGGTGCTTCCGTGGTTGTGTGCGCTCATGCATAAGCATTATGCAGGGTGCATAATAGGCAGTGATCGTCGGCTGTGTGTATCGCCGATAAACGGCGATTAAATTTGTGCGCGGTCCCTTACTGGTCAGATAGTTTACAGTTTGGTGAGTGATATCAATATTTCTCAAGGAAACATTTTTAACTTTCATAATAAACCCCTCAGGGGATAACAATACTACCAGTGTCCTTGAAATTAAGGTTGAAAAAACAAAGGCTAACATTAGCAGTATATGGTATAAATTTCCATCTTTCAGTGGCACATATTTGTATATTGTAGCTCATGTTAATTCATGATAAAAGTGTGAAATAGAAATTACCCCGTAAAGTTATTAATATTTGATGGATTTTAATGGGAATTGTGGCTATTCTCTGGATTTTTAATGCTTTTTTTATCAAATTATCAAATATTCAACTATGTAATTTTTATGTCACCAGACCTTTAAAGTTGGTAGCAGACTATGTACACCTTTTATAATTATGCTTCTACTGTATTAAAGTGCAGTATGAAGGGAAAACCTCTTAGCAATGAGTGTAACTTTTATTGAATCCTGTCTACATGGACTGTTACAGTGGATTGAGTTTTGTTCTGTAAGTGAAGCCCATGCCACTCTTTTGTCAATATACTGAACATTTGGAATACAATGCAGTAAATTTTATTTTTAGCTTAGGGTTAATCAAAAACTGAATTATTGATTGTTCTGAACAAATATAAGTAACATATGACATTGACAACAGTGCAAAAAGAAAAGTTATTTTCTAGGTGCGGAAGTGTCACTGTTAGGCCTATGGTTTCACTTTATCAGGGTCATCTGCACTTCTGGTTAACACTTCAGGGATTGATGGGACAGAAAATTTTTTGATCCTGAACCGACTGCAGTGGCCAAGTGGTTAGAGCATCCGACTTGCAGCCGGAAGGTCTAGGGTTCAAATCCTGGCCGGGTCATACCAAAGACTTTAAAAATGGAACCTACTGCCTTTGTGTTTGGTGCTCAACATAAACATGGAGTAGGGAAAACAAGCCAGTGAGCCACAACTGGAAAAAAGGCCGTGGTCGTCTCGACTTGAACCAATTGGTGGAAACTGGGACGTTAACCTCTTCTAACCTAACCTTGATCCTGAACAGCATTCATTGTGAAAGAAATGTTAACTTGGAAGAATAACACTCATGTAATGTACAGGGTACCACCATCTTTGCATACAGTAGTCGAAAGATGGACCATTACAGTATATCATTTAACTTTTCTAAATATTTTCAGCTGATTAATACTTACAGTAGGGATCAAAAAAAGATAAGCTTTCAGACCAAGTTTTTCAAGTCATTGTACTCTGTCTCAAGAAGTGATATATTGTGTTCTATCCACAGAATCTTAGTGCTGGAAAAACATCTATTTTATCCTGGAATTTTGTACTGTATATAAAGGGGAATAATCAGGGTACTCTGTTTTCATGAAATGCCTGGAACCCTAAAAATAATAAGAAATGCTCTTGCCTCAGAGACTAAGGACTAGTGAAAATTGTCCTTTTATTTTCACCCTTAAAATCTTGGTGGGGACATTCCCCTTTTTCTCCATATTTTCCTACCCCCTGCCCCCCCTAGATCTCCCCTTTCCAGTACTGTCTCCCCCAGATCTGTGCCTGAATTCCCTTTTCATTCAGCCCCTTTTCTGTTTTGTTTATTCAGGTTTATATTGCTGAGATGGCAAGTCCTGACAACCGGGGATTTTTGGGATCCAGCTTTCAGCTTTGTGTGACACTTGGTATCCTGATGGTGTATTCCTTAGGTGAGTACTAAGGGAAGCCTGACATATGTAGCAAAGAAGATTTGGGGGCTTGCCATCCAGAGAGGACTTCCTTCCACTAAGTTTTCAGTTTTGCTAGGTTCTAACTGAATGTAAGGGAGGTGTTAGAAAAACGCCTTTAACAAAAAGGTATGTCTCAGTCTCTCTTGGGGCTCATAGATTTCTTATCAAGGTAGTGTTGTGGAGAACTTTTGACCCCAGGGTTAGACCAAGTATAGTGGTGGACTTCAAGTGCAAGTCCAAATAGAGCATAGAAAGTGGAATGTGTAGCAGATGGGGTTTAGCTGTTGAGCAACTCATACAGTACTTTGATATTTGGTTCTACATTGGTATATTATGTGAAAAAATTGGGAAAGCCAAATATCCCTCCAAGTGCTAAAATTCTCTTTGTCACAAGTTTGTCTCTAAATTACTCCCTTGTGAAGGGACCTTCAAAAAACTCATGGTAGCCCAACACCCTCAGGATGATGATATTTTAATTGGACAGTGGACTCGAAAAAAGACACTTCAGAGTTTTTAACTTGAAAACTTTAAATAGTTTTTTAATAAAACAAAATTCTAAAGTGCTTGACTTCTGCAAAAGTGACTATAAGGGAACAAACTTACTACTTACTGTTTTTGGCCCACTGACCATAAATTCATTTTGAAACACCTTTCCCTTAAACAAGTACAGTAATACTCAAGAAATGTGGAATACTCACACATTTATACATGCAATCTACACTGACAGCTCCAAAGCCACGAACAGGATTGCGGCCGCGGTGTCAGGCCATGATGCATCTTTGCAAGTCGGACTACCGGATGATGCATCAATATTTACTGCTGAACTCCAGGAACTGAAGATGGCATTCCATCTGATTGAAACCTCAGACAGTCACCAGTTCATTGTGTTCACAGACTCACTATCAAGCCTTTTGGCACTAAGAGTCCATGAGCTAAAACACCCTTCAGTAACAGCTCTCCGTTGAAGCTTCCTCCAATTTGGTTCAACTACAAAAATCAGTTGTGTTAGCATGGGTCCCCAGTCACGTGGGCTTACAAGGAAATGAAAAAGTCCATGCACTTGCTAAACAAGCCCCATAGATGGACGCCTCCAATCTCTACTTGTCTCACATCGATTACCTCCCTAAGATCAATGGCTTTGTAAAATTAAATGGCAAGAACTGTGGGATTCCTTTTCCGAAAACACGTTGTACCGACTTAAACCCTCGGTCAAAACTGGGGGACATGGAGCGCCCAGTAAACAGAGAGATGATTTAGTTTCTGACTAGGGCTCACATCGGTCACACTTAGGGCCACCGATTTTCCGTGAAAAAAATTGTCAATTTTCCGTTACAGCAATTCCAAATTCTTGAAAATCCGTGCATTGCAAGCAATTTGCCAAATCCGTGACATTCCTGTTTGCATTGATTAGTGTGTTAGGCCAGTGCAGCCTAACCAGGCTGTTAAAATCCAACCACCTGCCTAACGTCTACACATATGTAATAGAAACAACCCCAAACAAATTGACTTACGATTATTTGAGTGAAGGGTCCTATTCATCTAATCTTACACGGTAAAAGATCCATGTACAATATCCAAACGATATGTAGACAGGGTATCAAATCTGAATAATTAATTCCACAGTTAAAAGTGAAGTCACAAACAACATATTATCGTTCGATCATCAACAACAGAGCAAACCAATGAGAAATTTGAGTAACGTGCGCAACAGTTTATGAACGCACTCGTGCATAGTATACCGCACCGTACATACAGTACATACAGTATAAATGAAAATCAGCTATGTATAGGCAACGGTGATCGCGGAAAAACTTTACCACCGCTCAACACAACTAACCACTTGCAGTCTTAATGTTGTAAAAAAGTAACAAATCAAAATCGTTATGTTTGTTATACTACTTGATACTACTGATACGGGTAGGTGTTTGAAATTGAGAAAATAACTGAGTTCAACTGAACACCACTGTGAACAAAATGTGTATCTAATGAATGTTATAAGTTGAAAACATGAAGATGTATACAATGGGAATCAGAGAGATGAACTGTTGACTTTGATTTCAAAACCGTCCCCTCAATGTCACCATTGAAGTATAACATCAATATCTGCTTCGTGTTCTCTTTGGAGAGGGACTCTCGACGATCGTTTAAGATATGTTTGTAAAGAGAGAAGGAGCGCTCCACATCGACACTGGCAACTGGCATCCATAGTAGAGCTTCTGTAGCGATGTTGGCGAGTAGAGGGAAGCGGCACTTCATTGACACCCAAATTTTGTGCAGATCCATGGTGTGGGCAGGGAATTCCTTATTTGGAGTGTTTGTAATAATTTGCCATTCTTCCATTAGTGCGGGCGATGGTTTCTCTTAATTGGGGAATGTCACTGAAATCAGCTAAGTTCAGCGAAGGAAGAATCGGTAGCTGTTGCGGGTCGAAAATTTCTGGCGGCGCGATAGTACTTTGAAGCTGGTGGTCGTTTATGTGACCTGTCAACTTTGTTAGCCCTGCCCGAAACATCCTGAAATGACTTCATCATTTTACCCCGTTTCTCATGGGTCAGCTGTGACAATTAGACGGTTGGTTTCCACACAGAAATGCTCCTTTTCTGTCCCAGCTGCAAGATATGATTTCAGGTTCTCAATTGTGTTGAACACTGTGCATGCAAGTGGGTCGCGTGTAGCTTCAAGGGCAGTGAGCGAGTGCATGATTCTCTGACAGTTTTCTGTAATGAAGTAGAGGTAGGGTAGGATCTTCCTCTTTGTAGATGGTGGGGTGTGACACAAGCTCGATGATGGTTTCCCACCTATCCCCTTTGCTAGCCTCAGCTTTAAAGAAACCTTCATACAGGTGAATATGGTTGAAGAGTGATAGATAACTGCAGAGAACCATGGTATTCCACCTTGTAGAAACTCGGACAGGGGGAGTTTCACCTGTTCTTTTGGCAGGTATTGGGATATGTATTCCAGATACCGGTTTTTCCTACCAGGCTTCTTGTAGAAGGCTGACTTAATCATGGCCACCAAATTAGCAATGCAGCCAAACTCAGGCCACTTCTGGAAGATGTCCCCTACTAGATTAATAATGTGTGCCAGGCAGAGAACATGTACTGCAGAGGGGAACACTCTGGCTAAAACATCACGGGAAAGCCTTCTTACAATAAGCCGCTGAATCTGACACCACTGCCATAACATTTATTTGAAAGATACACCAGCCCCTGTCACTGCCTTGATGATCGCCTCTGAGAAGGTGTCCGTGGTTACAAGCTTTTAGTGTGATAACATCCAAGAGATAATATTGTCCCCTAACTCCCACGGACAACATTCAAGATGCTTCTATCCCTGATATCAGTTGTTTCATCGGCTATTACAGATACCGGGGCATCTTTCATTAAGTCCTTTTAGGGCCTCAAAGTGCTTTACAAATAGTCGGGGAACATAAAGTTCTCTCAAGGAACTACTACTCAGGAAGCCGGGCACCACCCTGACTGCAATGTTTTTTTTTATGAAAGGCACCATGTTTGTGTCCCTCTTTTTCCAATGGGATATCTGCCATGGTATACATTTTGACAAAGTCCAGGATGAAATCCTCCCTAAGTGTTTTGGATTGGTTTCCCGCTCCCAAATGCGGTGTTTATTAAAGTCGTTTGGCTGCACTTTTGCTGTTGCAACTGACTGGGACTGCTTCTTTGCCTCAGCGGGGCCTGTCTGTGCGTTGTGTGTTTTTTACTCTTCAGGTGGTCTTTGAGAGTGTCTAGCCTTGTGAAATCTAAACTATGAACACATACTTTACAGAATAAAATATCATCATCGCGTAAAACTCCTCAGGGAAACTGCCGGGGCCCTATCACTAGCGGTTACATTACTTGGTGGCCTCTTCCTCTTTTTCTCCGCCATGATCGTAGAGTACACGTGACAATTCAAGCCAAGTGTAAATATGCGCGAACTAACTGAGATATTTATGAACTATGCATTGCAGATGTTGTGCAGCCTACGAGAAGTTTTGTTGACCTTGAAAAGCGCGGGAAAAGTGTCCGACTCATACAGCACTTAAACCAGGGACCTACCCATACAGTACGTGATAAATGACTCTCACTCAGACTGACACTCAGGCCAACTGACCTTACTCTGCATAATTATTGCACTCGAACATACCTGATACGTCCATGTGCAACAGCAAACTTTGTGAACTTTGTGCAAGTTCTGATCCGAGTCGCGAAAAGCACCGCTGACCTAGCGGTGCGTAAATCTTTCAGAATTTGTTTCAAATCAAGTTACATGTACGCGTACTTTTTGTGGAGTTCGATCCTATCACCGCAGTAAGGATTTCTAAATCTTTGCACGATACTACCATGCTCGAAATTTTACAAGGCTAGTTTTGTCACTCAAAGTATTGACCAACCATTAGGCCACACCTAAGTTATTGTTACGATTATCGGTAGATTATGCAAACGCCGGAGACTGAGCAGAGATAGACGAGCCTAGATAGGCCTAACGTTAGGCCTAATGAAGGCTAGTAAATGTGCAACTCGCACCTGGTCGCACAAAAACATCGGAGGGGGGAAATTTTCAAGTTTTTCTATCAGATTTTGTAGTACACTAGGAATCTAGTGTTGTACATACAGATTTTTTAACTTTTTTTTTTCCATTTTGCCGTCTCGATTGCAGGACTTGTTTAGCATTCTGAGAGATTTTTGAAATTCTGTGATTTTTCCGTGGAAAAATTGAAATTCCGTGATTCCGTGACAATTTCCGTGATCGCGGAAATGGTGGCCCTACACACTTACCTTACCCATGCCTATTTACTTCAGGAGGATGAGACAACCATATTGTATATCCTTTGTATTGTGCTGCCACCATCGGTCACATACCGTTTGACTGTTTTGAATACTTCCATATTCGCCAGAAGTACTACCAGAAGTAGATCCTTCCCTTATTTTGGTCTTTCTCAAGGAAAGTAACACTGTATAGCAAATTTTTGACATGACTCCCACATTTGCCTGGACCTTTTACTGGAAATTTGAACCCACCTTTTTTAGTTAATTGTACCCCAACATTGCAACTTTTTTCTTTCTAGGGTGACACTATACATGCTATAATCATGTTAATAGTGTGTCAATAAAAATCCCATCTAACTAACTAACTTCATCATAATTTCTCTTGTGGGATGTGACTTAACATGGCAATGACAAATCATGATATAATTCATGTGTGACTGCTACCATTGTTCACCATTATATTCGTTATACTATAATGGTATCTAATCCAGTCAGATTATAACCCATTATATCAAAAATATTTGTAAGTGATGCACATCTCAGCTTACAGCAGTTATCGATAAGCCTTGTTAAGTACACCTGTAGGACTTCCTTCCACTGTATATACATGGTATGGCAGGGATTAGCTATACTTAGAAGATAAACTTTAATTACTATTTGTTGCTGGGGACAAAGGTCACCTGGGTCACCTAAGATCAAATTCTGAACACCTTAGTTGTTTGTGAAGAGGTCATCAAACCTCCGTGCATTTTAGTATGCTGAGTTCATTTATCATCAATCAATATGACAACAGAAATTGTATGTGTGGTGTGGGGTCTGAGTGTAGTACTGTATGCCCATCGATGTTTTTTTATCTGTTTTGTTTGCAGGACTACCCTTTTGTCCTATGTTTGGCTAGCTATCGTTGCAGCTGTTCTTGCGTTTCTTTTGTTGGTGGTCTTCATGTTTACCTATGCCAGACACCCCAGCTGTAGACTGGCTTTATCAAAAAACCAGCGACAGAGGGCATTAGCGGTGGTCTCAGGATAGTTCAGAGGCAGTGGTGTAGATGTGGATATTGAGTGCAGAGAGATTGTTAATCCACATTTGGACCCTCAGTAGAGCTAAAGATGTTGAACCTACATGGCCACAGTTTGTAAATATCATTGACATGTATGAAATGGCCCCAGGTGGTACACATATCCCTTGACAAAAATAGAAAACAAACAAAAACATGGCAATTAGTTTCAAATCCTCTTAGGTTTTCACATGTGTCCTGTCATGGGTAATAACTGGTATTTTTGCATGGAAACCTGTGTTTTCCCTTGATGTTGACACAGGTTGGA
This sequence comes from Holothuria leucospilota, assembly GCA_029531755.1. Lineage (NCBI taxonomy): Eukaryota > Metazoa > Echinodermata > Holothuroidea > Aspidochirotida > Holothuriidae > Holothuria > Holothuria leucospilota. Next base: position 2,310 of record JAIZAY010000822.1, on the reverse strand, counting down.
TAGTTGTCCACACTTTGCTACAGGGTTTGCACCACAGGTTTTAGACGGGCTTTGTTACATGCAAAAAAGTGTGCGCAAATTCCTTTCGACGGCACAATTTTAAAACCAATGTTAAACAACAGTATTTCTGGAGACAGCCAAAACCTGTGGGGCTGAAATTAAAAGCAGGAAAGGGTGATGTAAACCTGTGCCCAAAACCTGTGATCCAACACAGAGGGTTCCAGAAACACAGCGTTTGCTCACCAAAGAACATGTGTGATTTCTTTTGTTTTTCATGTGTGGTGGTTACAAGACACAGGTTACACAGCTTTTTTTGTTAAGGGATATTAATTGTGAGAACAGAATAAACTTGCAGAAGCCTCTGCATGTATTTATTGAAGCTCCTGTGGTATTTGTTGCCGATCAAAGTCTCACAGTGTTTTCCTCCTATTAAAGAGCAGTAGGCATGTTTATATTGCTTCAACATGGCGCACCAAACAGAAAGCATATTCGGTTTTTATCAATTTTTAAACCTTCTATTCTCATTTCTCTAGCCCTTTCTTCCCAAATCTTTTATGCAGTGACTTGAGTCATGTATGTTTCATCATTAAAATCATGAAAGGTTAGGTGAATAAATTTTACTGTGACACAACATTATTTTCATTGAATATAAAGTGACCCAACTTACCTCCTTTTGAAGTAGCATATCACTTGTATTAATCATGGTTTCTACATATTTTCTGTATTGGTATCTAGCTTTTCACATTCTTCAGAAAAGTATAAAGCACAACACTGCTCATTGCCTCTTGACCACTAAACCATAACTCCACTTGACATAAAATTATTCCCCTGGTCAGCAAGTCATCTTCAAGCAGCTGCAGCTATAATCAGTACCAATGACAATTCTCACCTCACAGGTATCATTTATTCTGGATGGAGAGAGGCAAATTGAGATAAAACATCTTGCCCAAGGACACAAGGTAATGAACGCCAGTTATGACTCAAACCAGCCATCCTTTGATTCGGGCAAGTCCAACGCCTTAGGCCAGTAGTCCAATCAGGTTCTACCAGAGTGTATGGTATTATTAGTGGTTTCGACTGATTTATGCCATAATTCGGTTAATCACCGATTACCGATTATTACAATTAACACACAATCGTGCCTGATGCCGATTACTGATCAACCCGATTATCTGAAACATGTATATGAGTTCATGTTTCCTCGCCGTCTGTCGCTATTTTCTAACTTTGTACACACAAACCATAACAAACCTTCACACTGTAATGACACTAGAACAGTTCCCTACGATCCACGAGTAGAATATTAATGTTTTGAAGGATTTCCTTTCCAAATACTATGATAAAAAGCACCATACATACTTGCTTTCGTACGATGTTACAGCTTAACGTTAGCCCAAAGGAGTGTCGGCTTACATAAGGCTCTACATACAGTAGTTCTGTCCGACCGATCATGTCGGTACGATTCTGTGCAAAGGTTCTGTTACTGGAACTGTAGTAGTGCTTATATAGTAGGCCTATCCACCCAGAATTTACGCAAAAAATCTAACTACCCTGTCAACTTCGTGGCCACTAACATTCCACTCAATTTGCTTGATTTACTCATCCCCTGCTCCCCCCTTAAACGATATGGTATATTTTTTGCAATGCGTCTTGCCCAACACGTTACGTCTTATGTAAAAGATTCTCCAATGAAACGTAAACGATTCCCGATAAAGTCCCGTTCGAAAACTGTTGCGTTCCAGTGTGAATTTAACACGGGGCCCGTTTCCCTCTTCATCAGTTAGGAGCACTGACGGAGTGTCATGACCAACATGCTACCGTAATGTCCGCAAGCAATGCCTTAGCTTTGCATTACGTATTACACACTGTACTGTGTGCTTTCGTAGTGAACTTCCAGCTTTCGCAAACTGTCTGACAGTTATGTGTGCGCATGTGCAGTCATAACAAACTTAACGAAAGAATGTGGGAAGGAGCATAATTTATTCAGGATAATAAGCCCGGTTTCCAACGTGCTACATACGTACGTGCACCAACGTGTAACAGATGATGTGGTTTGCACTGAACTTGAAAAATGTAGCGCGAAGTCCCTTTCTTCCTGTATTACCATTTGTCATGCGATGTGCGGCATTGGTCCATGGCATGCACACCTTCTGGTAAATACTGTGTGCCCTTTCAAGCACCTGACTGTGCTGCACTGAGAGTTAGCTGCAACAATTACTATGATCCTATCATTTGGAGACTTAAATTTGCAAAGTTTTGTGAGTATTCCGTGCTGATATTTTGGGCGGAACTTAAAGAAATGCGTTTTGG
>JAIZAY010001127.1:7500-20898 GCA_029531755.1 Holothuria leucospilota | reverse complement strand
ATTGATAGCTCTCTCACATTTATTATAGTAAGTTTTTGGCTGAATTGACACTAAAACTCCCCCATAGAAGAAGTAAAATGATGGAGAAGTATGCCTTCGCCTGTTTGCCAAAAGGACTTTTCGAATAAGTTATTTTCATGGGTTCCCCGACTTGTGACAAATGTACATTCGGTAAAAAATGCATGATGGAAATGCAAAGGTTTCTTCCCTTCCACCTTTTGATACTACAAAATGAGGTTATATTAATACCATGGTCGTAAAAGTATTTGTTTTGAGTAATGTGGAAAACTTTGGGGAAAGGACCCTGAGTTTTTGGGTGTCCACTGGTGGGGAATTTGTGGTCTCCATCAATGGGAAAGAAGTCCCCCCCCCACAAGCGGAGTACCATGGGGTCTGTGTTTTGTGGGGTTTGGGCCCAGTTCTTTTCTTAATTTTTCATCCAAAAACGATATTGATGAGCTCTCTCTCACATTTATTATAGTAAGTTTGCCTTTTTGGCTGATGACACTAAACTCCAATTAGAGAAGTAAATGATGAGAAGGATGCCTTCGCTGTTTCAAAAGGACTTCGATAAAGTTATTTTCATGGTTCCAGACTGTGACAAATGTATCTCCGTATGCTGATATAAATGCCCAAAAGTTTTTTCTTCACTTTTTGATCTAAAAAAAAAAAATGAAAGTCTTATGAATTTTAATACCATGGTAGTATTTGAGTAATGTGAACCCTGTGTTTGGAAAAGACCGTGGGGAGTTTTGTCATTACAAGTGGATTTTCTGAAACCTTCTAGGCAGTGTACAGCTACTGCTGCAAGGGCGAATAGGGTGCTTTGAATTAAGAAGGGTATTTCAGTAAGTCTTAGTAAACATATTGTGTTGAATTTCTACATGCAGTTTGGTTAGGTTCACATCTGTAATTTTATGTTATGCCAAGGGCTTGGAGTCCCCTTTTATGAAAAGGACAAGTTTCTTCTTTCAGTTAGAGCAGGTTCAGAGCAGGTCCACTATTCGGCTCATTCATGAAGTGCGTAATCTCACCTTACCATGATAGGCTATCAAATTTCTGGGTCTTACTACTCTGAGTTAAGAAGGATGAGGGGCGATATGCTGCAGGTTTCTCAATTTCTTTCTGGTAGCCGTAGTGGATTTTCTGTCTAATTGTGTGACTACCCTAAAGGGTTTTGTGCTAATGTCCCGTGTTCGCGGTCATTGCAATAGACATAGCTTGTGTAAGTGTTTTCTCTAACCTTGATATTGAGAATTCAGCTTCTCTCATAGAGTTTTCGGATCTCAATGGGGATGGGAAATAGTCTCCCTGCCACAAGTGATGGTGTTATGTTAATTCCACTTCAGTCAACTGTTTCAAGGTAAACATTGACAAATTCTATTTTGACTGTGGTAGAATCTAATTGTGCTGGCGGGCTTTGCTGGGGTTTGGGTTTGTTTTGAATTACATTTTGTTTTGGGTCTGGGCTGCAGGGCATCTTATGGGTCTTTGGCCCTCCTTTGCCCTTTAAATTGATATGTTATGTTATGTTTTACTCCTTGTGCCAAATATACTATGAAATGGAATGTCACTATGTATTATGTAAAATTTATTCGCATTCCTAATTAACTCCCCGTCACTCTTCTTATATTCTCTTACGCTATCTTCGTTCACCTGGCCCGTGTTGGGGCTTATGGTTACTGTTCATCGTCGGGCACCAACTGGCGCCATCAATTTTTCCCCTTCCTCCGATCGGATCCTTTGACAATTAATATATTGTACGGAGCTTTACATGAAATTTCTCTCAAGGGTTCAGTGAAGTGAGCCCTCTTTTGGAAAATCCTGTTTCCGCGCCTGCTATCATGGTCACTATTTGGAACACCCCAGAGCTTCTGCCTTCAGTGACCCCGCCAGGGTTTGGTGATTAGGGGGGCACCACAGATGACGTCGTAATGCCATCTTAGTTATCCCCAAGCTTGCCTAAATTGTACCTTTTTCAGGCGTCCCTGCGATTGTATACAGCAGTTGGGAATCTTCCTTTGTCACTACATAAAGGTGCCGTCCAGAGGGAGGGGTCTAAGGGGAGGGGGTGTCCCCACCCTTTGAGAAATTTTTTAATTTAAGGTTGCTTAGGTGCAAATTGGTACTATGTTTGGGAGATTTTGGAACTGATCATATATGGCTGGAAAACGTACATAATTTAGTGAATTCTAATTTTTGGTTTGGCAAAAATGGAGAGTATGTTGTCTAAGAGAAGGGTATAATTTCAACAAACCTCCTGAAGCCCCCCCCCCCCTTGGCTACTTTAATGCCTTCTCTTCGGGAAAGTTTTTACGCAAAAATGCGTGCTTGGAGTCCACAGAGACATTCTTGGACTATTACAAAAACTTTCCTTTGTTTCATTGTGCTGTACAAAAGGGTATCTAAGGCTGGCAGACACCGGTATGAGCCTCCTGGAAGCTCTGGATTAATTGTATAAAATGAGGCACTGACAGAATGCTTATTACCTGACTTCCAAATGATACTATAGAGTATGATGCCAAGCACTTTACAACTATCGCATTTTACTAAGTTTGATCGAAAATCCAGACGAACAGCTTCCAGCAATGGGGAATGGGAGGGAGAGAGAGCATAGGTGCAGGGAGGTGATATAAGACCTCCCTGATAGCTATAACAAAAGGGGTGAAGGACTAACAAGCGCGTTTTAGATTGTTTTTCGTCGTAAGTATTTTAACAATCACCATCTATACCAATGATGGATGCGCGCGAAGCGCTCGGTAAAAATTTTGCAACATATGTAACGGCTAATAAGTACTATCAACCTTCCACATCATGCTACAAATTAGATTGAAAGATCCCGTATCGATGCGAGACTCCTACAGAGGTTGGAGATGTACTTCTTTTTTTCGGAAAAGTGTAATGATCAGAATAGTTACATGTACTATTAACTTAATAATGGTCATGAGATTGAGTGTAAACGGTGACCAATGCGCGAGAAGAGCGCCAAAATTTGTCATTAAATAAGAATTTCTTGACAAAACCTGAATTCATGCTCTGCATCGAGACTTTTTCAATTCCACAACAGACATATATATCAATCACAAACTCAGTCTTTTACCTGAGAATTCAAAAACAGTTTTTGATGCCGGTGTACTTCTCTGGGAGTTGCAGCCGGAAGATATTGATAATAGAAACAATATTGTGGTAAGGTTTGAAGTGCACGGAGTGCGCGAAAATTTTGATAGTTTGCGAAGGATTTGAGAGAATTCTGATAGGCTAGTTTGAGAACCATTTGTGATAGAAAATGATTACAATAGTCCATCACTCGGTAGAAAACACACCTCGCCTTACCCCCTACAGAAATCTATAACGCCTAATTTTGGGATCATTTTAATTTTCAAAAAAAAAAAATCTGAAATCGATGGGGGCACGCGCCCCCTGCCCCCTGTCTGCCTTGGTCTCAGAACCCCATCCGGTCAATGCCCCTGGGACCCCACCAATTTCTTAAGGTAGTCCAAGTTGACCCTTTGGAGTCGGTCGGTGACACGTCAATTTCCCATGATAACAATGTGCTGGAGTGAAAGCAATGTATTGCGCGTATTTTCCATGAAGTAGTCCAGGGATTGTTTTCACTCCAGCAGTGTAGTGTGTCAAGTGTCCCCATATGGTCATACTGCAGTCAGTTGTTGTTTTCACTCCGAAGTTGAAAGGGTAACGAAAAGACCCGGATGATCGACCGACCCCATACTTACAGGGGAGCGCTACACATTACCTCTGGCCCGCTTTCGAGCTGCTCAGTCCTACATGTAGGTGCCTGTATGCCCCCTCCACTCCTCTTTTTCCCTCCCACTCACCTCCCACTTTAATCCTCCTACTGAGATCTCACCTTAGTCAAGAGATGCTCTCTAAGCAGGGTTTCCACTCATCATTTTTTTCAGGAGTCACTGACCCTTGAGAATAAATATACAAGAGTCAAAACTAAAACAGAAGGGGTCAAAATAAATATGAGTTTAATGCAACAAACTTTATGCCTGATTTATCTTCACTTTCTATATCATTACATATTGTTGGGGTGAAAAGCTGTGCATCAGTTTGACCCCAGAGGTTTTGTGCCTGTGTGTCAAAATCAAAAGTTGTGCGTCGTTGACCCTGGTGCCCGAGTCAGTGAAATCACTGTCTAAGAGAAGGGGATTACACTCTACATATGACACTCTATTCTTTTTAAGGAATTTTTGTCTTTGTGAGGAAACTTGGATGACAAATAGTGCTATCTTTGGCAAAGCTTCTTAAAACGTAGAATTCATTATATGTTTAGGAACCCTCATTATTTAGTGATTTTTTCTATTTTGGAAGGCACGGCGGTGTAAGGATATTGCCGGGGGGGGGGGGGGGAGCGATGGCACCTACACCCTTTACGAAATTTTTCTTGTTCTAAGCTTTCAGAGATCTAAAATGGTGTTTTCTTTGGAAACTGAGCTTTGCTTTAGAAACAAGTTCAGATTTCAATAAGAAAAGTTTGATTCGGTTTAAAGGGAAAAAGCATTCACCCCAAATTGAGTCACGTGTACCCGGGTATCCTATTTCATGAATGGCTTTTGAGGATCATGTTACGACATATATCTCATTGTATAGTGAAATTCACGTAAAGCAGGGGCGGATCTAGGGGGGCCGACCCGACCCGGCCTCCCCCCCTTTTTGAAAATGCTAAAAAAAAAATGAAAGGGAAAAAAGGGAGAAAAAAAAAAACGGAAAGGAGAAGAGATAGAGAGAAGGACAGAGAGTGGAGTGATAGAGAATGAAGCTGCAATTAGCAACCTCGGAACATGGGAGTCGGAGTCATAGCGCACAGCAGATCAGTTTGAACGTCGATTGGGACGTTCACACGCATGCTATCTTACTACACATGATTGGATACAATCAATACGATACAATACCGATACAATACCATCAGCCAATCGAAAAATACCTTACGAGACAGTGCGCATCAGTTGGGATGGGCTGCTATCAAGCCTGGCAAGTGCCATTTCCGGCCGTCTGGGATGTATTAAAACCTCAAATTTTCTTGGAACGCTCCGCGCCAACCTATGGTGGCGCTCCGCTTAGATAGTAAACGCAGTGGCGTACACAGGGGAGAGGCCATTGGGCCATGCCCCCCCCCCTCACTGATGCCGATTTTCTTTTTTAGTTCCTAAAAATACATAAATTTCTTAACACAAATTTTACTTCAAAAGGTAGCATATGTGGCACCAGATTGCATGTAAGGACACCTAGTTTTTCAAAACTTTTCAAAGGGGGAGGGGGACACCCTTCCCCTTAGGCCCCTCCCCCAGGCCGGCGATCACACAACATATTGCATGCCCCCGCGAGAGAGAAATCCTGGGTACGCCACTGAGTAAAACGGGATTCAAACTTGCAACCCTTGGACCAAAAGTCCCACCAGCTGAGCTAATCCGTCCTCACAGAAATGTGTGATAAAATAAAATCAAACTTTACATTTTGTTCACAAAAATTGCACTTCTTGATGGCTGCTATCAAGCCTGGCAAGTGCCATTTCCGGCGATCTGGGATGTATTAAAATCTCAAATTTTCTTGGTACGCTCCGCGCCAACTCATGGTGGCGCTCCGCTTAGATAGTAAACGGGAACCCCGCCCCCAACAAAAAATCCTAGCTACGCCACTGCAAGAGAATTAAAATGGAAAATCATGCGAATTACAAAAGGCCTTAAAAGTGTCTTTTCCGGCTATCTGGGATGTGCTTTTACCCAAATTTTCTGGTATGCTACGCATAGGCGGCGGGAGCGGGGGGGGGGGGGGGTGGGGCGGGGGGAGGACACGTCCCTCCAAAAAATTTTCAGTGAGGGGGACGTCCCTCCATAAATAAATTCCTAAGGAGAAAAATGAGGAATTTTAAATTAAGTAAAAATCAGCAATAAACAAGTATAACCATAATCATTGACAAACTAAATGGTCAAATGCTGTTCTGTCAGTTAATTAACCTTGATTTTTCTCTGAAAGACGTTAAGATTGGCCTACAGTGCACGTCACCAACAAAATTTTATTTAGAAATGTAGTGGTCGGATCATTACAATTCGGTCATTCAGTTTTGATACTATGTAAGGCCTACAATAATACCACGATTACACTGCCTGGACGTACCCCCAAAACAATGACAGGGCTGCCAAGTCTCGTGCATTTTGGGTCATTTTCACTTTCTCACTGAGTCCACGCAAAACAAGAAATTAGGCAGAGGGGAACATGCTCGTGATGAAACGTACATTTACGCCCACATGTCAGTGCAAGGTACCTGGGTCCTGGCATCTAGTCGAACAAAGATATGGGTCACAAATTTCTCAAGGAAGTCCCTCAATATTCACCAAGTTAGAACATGACTACTAAAGATCTGATTAGACGCCTTGAACAGGATGCATTGTAGTAAGGCACTGTGCCTATGATAACTGTCTTCTGTTAATAACTTGTGGAAAAATTAATGTTTTGAGAGTTGAAACATGAAATTATGTGAAGCAGAAAATGCAAAAATAAGACATGGGAAGTGCTATTTCCGGCGATCTGGGAGGTCTATTTTGTCAAAAATTTTCTTGTACGCTCCTCGCCAACCGATGGTGGCGCTCCGCTTAGATGGTATAGTGCCGTCAATCACAGGTCGAACAACTTCGCCCCCCCCCCCCTTTTCAGAAATCCTGGATCCGTCCCTGCGTAAAGAGTAACTCCTTGGTTTACCTTGAATATGCAAAACGTATGTTATAACATATCAAGGAAGATACTTGAAATAAAATAACAGGACATTTATGATATTTAGCTGTTGTTTCAAAATAAGTTAGCTGCGACTGCTTATGTCCCTTAAATGAAAGTTTTCTTTACAAGCTCATATGAGTTTAGCTAGTTATTAAAGGTAATCATAGGCTATTTTATCTTTAGCCACCATACATGCTGGTGTATTCAAGTGATGTATCTTGAAGGAGGAAGATGCTTCATTCGTCAGGATGAGAAACCCTCATAAGAATGCATTCATGGCGGGGGTCAGGGGACCTCCCTGGGAAATTTTGGGAAGAAAGAACCCCTTACATGCGATTTTTCAGGTTTTGGGGGCCTTAAAATCATATTTTGGACTGTAAAATATTCAGCATTTTAGTATTTTTTCCTCAAGTAGTATCTCAATTGCCTTAAGTAGGCCAATTTTCATTTTCGTTTTGGAAATCTCAGGGGGCAGTCCCCCCCCCCCCCTGCAGGCTACGGCCCTGCCATGTTCCCCCATTCGAAAGGCCGTAGCGACACCTTTGTTCACAGAAGGTCTGGTATTTCATGTGTCGGCGTCGTGTGTTCTTGGTTCATTTGGGTTTATTGTGTTTTAGGTTTATTAAATTCAAATAAGCAACAGCTAGGCGTGGTAACTGTTATAACACTTTCGTACGTCTCATGACGCCATGGAAACTGGATGCACAGTTGCATCTTTTTAGATCGGACCTGACTCTCTTATTTATTGTGAAAATGGTAACTTACCCTGTTAATTTAAATTTTAATATGACCGTCTTGAACATCATCTTCTGTGATTTACAGTATCCGTATTGCCTTAGCTACATTATCAGTCTGACCTTAGTTGAAACTGAAGAATCGTGTGCCTCGCATCACGTCAGACGCGGAGGGTGGGTTAGGCTAGGCTAGTGTGCCTATCATTGGACATGTGTATTCTTGTATGATCAAATTACACACTCGACTAAGCTTATTATTGAAATACCAATTACACGAAATTGGTTCTTTGGAACTCGACCGTCGCAAACTCGTGACCACTGGTTTGGCAGCCGTATTGAAGGCTTTCTAATCTCACCCCAGATAGTACAATTCTTCCCACTAAGTTTACTTTTATCCCTTCCTCCAATTTAAAGGTTAGGCTAGAGTGAATTGTGCACAGGCTAGGCCCTAGGCCTACCACGGTATCCAGTCAAAACGTCCCCAGACCAAAACGTCCCCGTATTTTCGCTACCAAAACGTCCCCGCTTTTTACCAAAACGTCCCCGTACTATTATATATGGGAAGTCAAAACGTCCCCGCCGTAGAGACTTTGAACATGATTTTAGGAATCCAAATTAAAACTATCGGTTGGAAACTTGAAGAAAACTTGAGACATGTTAAAAAAATTGAGTGTATGAGGATCGATTACGATAAAGTTAGGCAGGCCTAGGCCTAAGATAACGTTAGAACTTAGGCCTACTAACGTTAGAACTGAGAACTGAGATGCTATCCGACTAACGTTAGGCCTATAGGCCTAACTGTTAGTTTTACAACAGACGAACGTAGAATGATTGCCACAAACACTTTGGAATTTAACATAAAAGGTTAAATTTTCCAGAAAATTTCCATTTCATTCCAATAACTGTACTTTACAAAATTATTTGAACTTCAGAGTAGGCATACTGTAAGGGAGGATAAAGGCTACCAAATCCGGGGACGTTTTTGCACGGGGACGTTTTGACCAATAGCGGGGACGTTTTGGTACGGGGACGTTTTGGTCAGGGGACGTTTCGACTGGTAAGCCCTACCACACATTTACCTTTATGTAACAAAATGGTAAAAGATAATGCAAAAGCTGTGTGCTGTGAGTACTGCGCATCCTGGTATCATACAAGGTGCGAAGGTATTTCAGATGAAGTGTACAAGTTTTTGAATGCGGGGGGTGATCAGATTCATTGGTTTTGCAAAAGTTGCAACAGTAAAGCTCTTGATGTTATGAAATTAGTCCAAGGGTTAAAAGAAAGGAATGAAATGTTAGAAGCTAAATTGGATGAAGTTAAGGGTCAAGTTGAAGAAATAGCACTTGTAAGGGGAAGTTTTGCTGAAAAAATCAGAGAGATCTCTCGTGAAGAGGTCCATGAGGCTAGAGAAAAGGAATTAAGGGAGTGTAATGTTGTAATTTCTAATATTAAAGAAACTGATCATGGGGCTGCTGGTGATCCAGACCAAGAGCCAGTTACTGATAATGATACTGTCAAACAACTTATTCACAATGTATTAGGAGCAAGTGATGTAGAGGTTGTTTCTACCACCAGAGTGCCAAAAGTTAAGAAGCAAGGTGAAACACATAATCGAAAATTAGTCGTCAAACTAGGCTCTGTCAACCAAAAGCATAAAGTTTTAAGGATTGCAAAAAGATTACGTGATAACGACGATTGGCAAGGTGTTTACATTAATCCGGACTTAACAAAACAAGAAAGGAAAAAGGATTATGAGCTACGATCTGAATTGAAACGTAGAAGGGAGAATGGTGAAACTAATTTAATTTTGAGTCGTGGTCAAATTGTCACTAAAACTAATGCTGGTGCATCTTTTTTGCACAGAGGACACAGTCCAGCAGTGTCCTAGCACAAAATATAGCAAATTTCAGTCCTTGTAAATATGTAAATAGTGTAAATAGTGTTCTTGATAAATTGCAGGATAGTATTCACTCGTCTTCAACGTTAAGCAATGGTTCTATTACATCAAATCCTTCCAGTGGTTCTGGGGTGTTAAAATGTTTCTTGGCAAATGCAAGAAGCATTATTAACAAAATGAGCGAATTTGATTGTTATGTTTACGAATATAATCCAGATATTATTATGATAACTGAGTCTTGGGCTAGTGACGCTATTGGTGATGCTGAACTGAGTATTAAGGGTTACAAGATTTTTCGTAAGGATAGAACAGTTTCTAGAGGAGGTGGTTGCATTTTGTATGTAAAAGATGTCTTATCAAGCATTTTGATTGAGGATTTAACTTTTTTTGCTAGTACTGAATCTGTTTGGTGTGAAATTTTTATTCCTGGGTCTAGTATTCTTATTGGTGTCTGCTATCACAGTACTTCTGCTACAGATGTTCATGAGGAGGTTCTCCACAGTGTAATTAGAGAAGCTTGTAGTAAATATGCTAATGTCCTCATCTGTGGTGACTTTAATCACAGGTCTATAAATTGGGAGCTTTTACACTCCAGTAGTGAGGGTCAGAAGTTCTTGGATCTTACTTTAGACTGTTTCCTTCATCAGCATGTTTGTGAGCCAACTAGAGGTAACAATATTTTAGATCTAGTTTTGTCTTCAGATGTGTCCATGGTGGACAGCTTAATTGTCCATGAGCAGTTTGCGAATAGTGATCATAACTTTTTAACGTTTAATTTAGTTTATAATGACGACAGGAAGAGCTGGAAGGAATTTTATTATGACTACAGAAGAGCAAATTACAAGAAAATGAGGAAGGAGCTGAACTTGGTCAATTGGCACAATTGTTTGAGAGATATGAATGTAGAAAGTATGTGGAATATATTTAAGAGTAAGTTAAATGAGGTTTGTATTAAAATACACCCCAAGGAAAAGGAGAAGGAAGGATAGTAAACCATTATGGTGGTCATACAATGTAGAAGTAGCGAGAAAGAGGAAAAAGAGAGCTTGGGCAATCTTTAAGCAGACTGGTAGTTACTACGACCATGTACGGTACAAGAAAGCTCTTGATTCTGCTACTAGAACTGTGAGATTAGCTAAGCGCAATTTTGAAAGTAAGCTGGCCCAGAATATTGTTGAGGATCCAAAGGCCTTTTATAGGTATGCACGTAGCAAGATCAAGACTAAAGATACAGTAGGTCCTTTGATTGATGAAAATGGTCAACCAATTCATGATGATAATGTTAATGCTAGACTGCTAAATGAGTACTTTTCATCGGTCTTTACTGTGGAAAATGTGAACAACATGCCAGCTTTTAATGGTCCTAATGATAGTATTGAGTCATTGTGTAGTATAGATATTTCTCAGGAGGTGGTTTTCCAGAAACTGTGTAATTTACGTCCTGATAAAGCGCCTGGTGCTGATGGTATTTACCCTGTCGTGTTGAGGAATCTTGCAAAAGTTGTTTCCAAGCCTTTAAGTATTATTTTTAGCAAGAGTTTGCAGTGTAATCAGATTCCTGTTGATTGGAAGCTGGCCAATGTGACCCCTTTGTATAAAAAGGGTCCCAAGAACCAGCCCAGTAGTTATAGGCCAGTCAGTTTGACTTCACAGGTCTGCAAAGTGATGGAATCAATTTTGAAGGACAGTATTGTTAGTTATCTAGAAGGTAATCATATTATATCTGATTCTCAGCATGGCTTTAGATCACGAAGGTCTTGTCTTACCAACCTCCTCTATTTTCTGGAAGATGTTACTCGGAAGGTTGATGAAGGTCATCCTGTTGATGTTGTATATTTAGATTTTAGCAAGGCCTTTGACAAAGTACCTCATAAGAGACTTATTTTAAAGGTCAAAGCTCATGGTATTGGGTCAGCAGTGGCTGACTGGATTGAGAATTGGCTGGATAAAAGGTTACAAAGAGTAGTACTTAATGGTCATATGTCTGATTGGCTTTCAGTTACTAGTGGTGTGCCACAAGGCTCAGTGTTAGGTCCTACACTTTTTATAATTTATATTAATGATCTGGACGTCAATTTGAATAATTCAGTACTGAAGTTTGCAGATGATACGAAGGTCTTTTCTGATGTCCATTCAATGGATAAAGTGGCTGAGTTGCAAGAGGACTTGGATATGTTGTATAAATGGTCTTGTGATTGGCAAATGCTTTTTAATGCTCAGAAATGTAAATGTCTTCACGTAGGCCATTTTAATGCCCAGGCTAGTTATTTTATAGGTGGTGTTCAAGTTGAAGCCATTGAGTATGAGAAGGATTTAGGTGTGCTTATTGATAATTCGCTGAGTCCAAGTAGACAGTGTGCCAAAGCTGTAAGCTCTGCTAATAAGGTACTTGGTATTATTAACAGAACCTACGATTGTAAAATTAGTAGCAATATAATTAGATTGTATAAGTCATTGGTTAGACCACATCTTGAATATTGTTGTCAGGCATGGCGCCCTTATCTGCAGAAAGATATAGATAATATTGAGAAAGTACAACGTCGTGCTACAAAGATGATCCCAGAACTATCTACTCTCAGTTATGATCAAAGGCTTGAGCGAACTGGTTTAGTTTCACTAGAAATGCGTAGACTTAGAGCTGACTTGATAGAAGTTTTTAAAATAGTTAAGGGACTAGAAAATGTGGATCAGTCAATCTTTTTCAATCTGTCAGAAAGTAGTAGAACCAGAGGACATCAGCTAAAATTTCAGAAACACTATTGTCGACTGGATATTAGGAAGTATTTTTTTAGTCAGAGAATTATTACTGAATGGAATAATTTGCCACAGGAAGCTGTAACTGCTACAACAGTCAATGGATTCAAAAACGTAATCGATCCTATTCTACGGAAAAGACGGGGGCTCTACATAAGCCAGAAACGGCTGTCTGCCCCAGTTTTTACGACCCCATCGGCAGTTACTGCCGGTGGGCTCCGGTGAGTTACGGTGAGTTACCTTCAAGGCAGGTGTTGAATATGTAGGCCTAGGCTACTCCTCTTTTGATGTATAGGCCTACATGCTCTAAACCTGTATACAATGACAGAAATCATCCAATTTTGCTATATTCATGAGCCCAATTTGATATTGCCTCTTAACTGTTGATTGGTTTCGATATAGGCCTAGGCTTATAGGCCTATATGAATATTCATACTGTACTGTAACTGTTACAGTCTGATTTACCTTGATTTAGCCTACCTTGACCGCCATCCCCCTCCTTCTTGAGTAAACTCCTAGATGAGAGAATGGCAATGGGAAAGGAGGCCAAAGGCCCAAAAATATCCCAAGTCCTTCAGTCCATTTTTAAATTGATTCAGTGTTGGTGCCTCTATCAGATTTTCTGGGGGAAGTTCCATGTTTTCCAGATTGTACAAAAATATGAGTTCCTTCTTACTTCTAGTCTTGATGACTTAGGTCTTATTTTCCAGCTGTGTCCCCATGTTGAAGTTTTACCCACTACCTCTACCATTCTAGTTAAATCTATTCTGAGATTTCCTTTGGTCATATTAAAAGCTGTGATCAGGTCCTGCCTTTTATGTCTTTGTTCCAAGGATGTTAATTTCAATACTTCCAACCTTTCTCTATACATTTTGGTTTCCATTTGTGATATAAAGTTGGTCATCCTATGCTGTACTCCTTCAATTAAATTTATGTCCTATCTCAAATATGGCTTCCACACTGAAACTGCAAAATCCATGTGGGGTCTAACCAAAGATTTGTATAGGTTAATCATAAATGTACAATCAAAATTATGAAAATTCCTTTTGATTAATCCAATAATTTGGTTAGCTTTCTTAACTGAGGTAGTACAATGTTTGATAAAATTCATTGAAGTGTTTATGTAGATACCAAGATCCTTCTCCTCTTCTTTGCTTTTAAGCTGCTTCCCATCCATGAAATAGTGGTTATTTGGGTTATTAAAACCAAAATGTAGAACTGCACACTTATTCACATTAAACTTAATCTGCCATTTTTTTGTCCATTCCATTAAGGTAT
>JAIZAY010001127.1:0-2500 GCA_029531755.1 Holothuria leucospilota | reverse complement strand
AGCAAATAACAAACATAAGGCCTAGTTACAATTTTGCCACAAGGTAACAGTAAAAGTGGTACATTTTTGTTGTGTTAATTCTCGTTAGAAACAGGATTTGCTGCTTACTGCATTTTTGATTCCTTGCCGAAGGCCGAAGGAACCTATGCGATGGTGATGTCGTGTGCGTGTGTATGTGTGTGTGTATGCGTGTGTGTGTATGTGACGCTTTTGCTTGTAAACACGATATCTCAAGAAGGGTAACTCTGAAGGATCTCATACTTGGCATTTAGATTGCCCATATTGAGTAGATGATCACTATTGTTTTGGGTGGAGGTCGAAGGTCGTATGGGGTCACAGGAGGTCAAAAGGTAAAAACTTTGTAAACACGATATCTCAAGAAGGGTAACTCCGAGGGATCTCATATGTGGCAGGTAGATTGCCCATATTAAGTAGATGATCCCTATCAGTTTTGATGGAGGTCAAAGGTCATTTGGGGTCACAAGAGGTCAAATGTTAAATACCCTGGAAATTGCTTGTAAACAAGAAGAAGGATAGATGTGAGGGATATCATACTTACCCTGTACATTGCCCATATTAGGTAGATGATCCCTATTGTTTTTGGTGGAGGTCAAAGGTCGTTTGGGGTCACCAGAGGTCAAAAGATCAAAACCTTGTAAACACTATATCTCAAGAAGGGTAACTGTGAGGGATCTCATACTTTGCTTGTTACTTGCCCATATTGAGTAGATGATTCCTCTTATTCTTGGTGGAGGTTGAAGGTCATTTGGGGTCACAAGAGGTCAAAAGGTCAAAACATTGTAAACAGTATATCTCAAGAAGGGTAACTGTGAGGGATCTCTTACGTAGCATGTTCATTGCCTATATTGAGTAGATGATCCCTATCATTTTTGGTGGAGGTCAAAGATCATTTGGGGTCACAAGAGGTCAAAAGGTCAAAACGTTGTAAACACTATATCTCAAGAAGGGTAACTGTGAGGGATCTCATACGTAGCATGTGGATTGCCCATATTCAGTAGATGATCCCTCTTAGTTTTGGTGGAGGTCAAAGGTCATTTGGGGTCACAAGAGGTCAAAAGGTCAAAACCGTGTAAACAGTATATCTCAAGAAGGGTAACTGAGGGATTAGCATATTAATTGCCCATATTGAGTAGACCATCTGCATTGTTTTTGGTGGAGGTCAAAGGTCATTTGGGGTCACCAGAGGCCAAAATGTCAAAACATGGTAAACACTATATCTCAAGAAGGATAACTGTGAGGGATCTCACACTTGACATGTAACTTGTTCGTATTGAATAGATGATCCCTACTATTTCCGTGCAGGTCAGTGGTCATTTGAGGTCATAAAAGGGTAAAACCTTTGTAAACATGATATTTTAAGGAGGATTACTATGAGGGATCACATACTTGGCCTGTGGATTGTTCATATTTAGCATGTAGGTCATTTCAGGTCACAAGATTTCCAAAGCTTTTGACCTTATTAACATGATATCTCAAGTAGCATAACTGTTAGGGATCTCATGCTTGTCATGTGGGTGATTCATGTTTGTTACAATATACCCATATGGCAAGGAATCACTAAACCTTTTGGCTTTCTGGTCTTTCAACAAGTTACAGAGACATCTCAAATTGATGGTATTTCCTAATACTCACCATTAACCTTGGGTATGGTCGTAGTCATCCCAAACATCATCACACTAGTTTTTTCACACTTTAGAATCACAAACTGATAGATTGTTTACTTGCATACTTGTAAGTTTGTCACTTGGTTTTCCATTGTTTAGTTTTTATGCTCCTTGATCAGGGACTGTGAAAAGTGTTTCCAGGCATTTGCCAAACTTGCAACTGTACTTTCTTAGGGCATGTGGCTTTTTACACTGTCCATTGCTGGATATTTAAGGAACCTTCCAAAATCTTTTGCTCAAGTATGCTGTATTTTAGGTATAGCTAAAATTGAATGTGCTCACTCTGTTTTACCTATTCTTTAAAGGGTACAGTGGGAGAAGATACTGGAAAGATAGGGTTCACTTGCAGAACCAGATTTCTAATTGTGCATGTTTTAAGTACTGTATTGCCAGCTGAGGCTTATTGTACCAAGTTTCTTTCACTGTCCATCAAGTGATACTGTGTTCAATGCAAATGGATGACATCTTTAGCTGAAGTATGACTGCTGTGTTACATTTTACAATGTCAAAAATGTTCTTACACTATTACAGTGAAATACAAAATAAATAAGTTTGTAAGGAAAACATCGCTACATTGAGATAATTAAATAGTGTTGAATGGTATCCCCCAACAAATTTTCAGAACTTTTATACACCATTTTAAAATCAAAAGTGGCCCATGGTCTCCGTATATGTACATATTCCAAAAATTTTATTGTTTGCAGTGTTTTAGAGTACCTTCATCCATACAAGGTGAAACTGTCCCTTGGGCCCTACTTTATACTTATGCTGTCAAATTCTACCATTTGAAAATTGAAGTGTGGTTATTCTAAGTG
>JAIZAY010000582.1:0-38079 GCA_029531755.1 Holothuria leucospilota | reverse complement strand
GTACCTCAAGACTTATGACTCAAGGCTTATGAAACGTTACCGTGGCAATATTTTGAAGCAACCACATTTTGGACCTCACCTTCCTCATCACTTAATTAGTGCATTGAATGATAATGCTTTCTCTCACTTATAGAACCTTGAATAATGTTAAAGTTTAGATCAATTATAAAGGCCACTTAACAATTCGTAAAGGGCCTGCAAATTCATAAAATGGAAAAAAAAACATTAGAACTAAAAACTAATATTTTCAATAGCCAGGTTTTCACAAATGAGATAAGTATGGCACTTTGACTCGAGTTCTATTTATATAGCTATACATCATTCCACAGAATTTTTGTTCAGCCATTGATCAAATTCCGTGAACTAATATTAGCTTTCAAAATACCACGAAATGCGCTTGCACCTTTCTCCCGATACGATGGCATTGCTCAACACTTTTCTGGGGTTCTTTAAGTGCTCACACCCCAAGCTTCAAGCACTAAAATTGTCCAGGATCACTCATTTTACATAAACCATTTAAAGGTACAAGTTACGCATCTCTTATTCCTGCAGTTTTTTATAATAAAACCCTTATACGAAGGCATTCAAAAATTTTCAAACTTTAGCTCAATGAAAAAGTTTTCATCGCGTTATTGTGACGTCTCATTTGTGGCTTCTTTGTAAGGACCTTGAAACTTTAGTCCAAGATAGTCAGTGAAACTTATCACGCCAAAACATAAATTTTTTGGTCACTAAAACTTTACACCTTTTTTGACAAAAAGTAGGAAAAAGGGTTTTAAAACGGCAGCATTTTGGATTTTACTTAGTTTGACGCTTTCCATAGGTGGGTTTTGTGTATTTTTTTTCCTGGGATACATTTACACTTCAACTAAATAAAACCTGCATAAAACCCACTTGTAATGATTTTTAGGGTCTAACATCTGCCCTATCTATAGAGGGGTTTTCATCAACTTCAAGTGCAGGGGCATAGCAAGACGCTCATGTACAAGGACCAGTAAGGGCTCCTAAACCAATGGTATCACAATCCAATGCACTGAGCCCTCTCCAACAATCCACCCAAATATTTACAATTACGTCAAGAGTCAAGTAGACCTAAGTACAAAATTGAGCATCAAAGCCCACCGGTCAAAAACCAGAATTTTTTGGTTGATATCTTGGCGGGCCCCTGGACATTGTCCACCCCGACGGACCACTCCACTTTGCTAACCCCTATCACGTGATTTGGTCCGTCTCTTTGGTTTTGAAGGGCACGATCGTGCCTCTCACTTTGTCTTGAAAGGGCACGCGCCCATTGTGTCACAGTAACATCGATTGTTATGCCGTACGCTTGTGCTTGTAATCCGCTTTACTTGCGTGTGTTTTTGCCCTCATATGCTGAAAACCGACTCAAGTGACGTCACATGAACCTATGACCAATTGCAAGCACGTTACCTTTCGGCAAGGTTACCCTGACTTGTGCTTGTGCATGAGTGTACCACCGATCTAAATGTAGGACAGGCATTAAGATCCATGCACACATGTGCTGCATGCGCAATTTTTTTTTCCCACGAGGTTATGGGCAAATCATGCCAATGAACCAATCAGCTTCTTGGAAATAGGCCACACCCCTAATTCCAAAATGACAGCTTTTGAACCATTTTTTTGTAATTCTGAAACGCAGATTATGAAAGACGCCAAATAACCCCACCCACGTAACCCTAAACCACCTGATTTAAAAACAAAGTTGAAAAAATTTAAATCAGATTTGCCCATACCCTCGGGGAAAAAATTGGGCGTGCTGGCATTACGACTTCTCGTGGTCAGCGGGTTGCCTGCATGCAAAACTAACTAATGATAAGCGTAGGAGGTACTGTACTAAGATAAGGTATAGGCCAAAATCGCCAGAAGCTGTAGTTTTTCTAAGCACAGGCAGTTCTAGCGTTATAGAGTACATACATTTATATAAATAGACAAGGTAGCGCACTTCTCCACACCAAGGCGTTCAGTAGCCAGATTTGGCTGCATGCACTAATACGGCCAAATTCCTCAAATGCTTTTGGCCCAAACTGGCAATTTTTTTACTAATTGGCGCATGTACCTCGTGCATATATGGCAAATAGGCCAAATCTGGCTACTGACGCCTTGTGTGGAAGAATGCGCTACCTTGTCTATTTATATATATGTATGTATGGCACGCCAAAGGCTCACCCAAATATGAGTGATGTAACTGAACGTGACACGTACATGTACTAAAAATTACACGTTCATGTACCAAAAATACACGATGATGTACTAACTTCATACGATCATGATGTAAGTTTACACATTATTACTAAATAGATAATTTCATCAGGTTAATGTTACGATGTTATGTAGAACCACTCGTTGTACAATATAAAACACACGTTTTACATGTAAAAACTAGAATCATCCTTGGGGGTTATTATTGTCCTCCCCTCATGCCATTAACTGAGTGAGCCTTCGGCGTTCACGAAGTCCGCCGAAAGGCTCACCGAGAATACGTTCATCATCTAAACTCATGCGATGTACTAAAAATACACCGTTCATGTACTACCTTCTTTTACATCATTTACTGGAATGCAGACGTTCTGTACTGAATGCATACGTTCAGTACTGAATGCATACGTTCATATACTATGCATTTGTCAATTTATACGATGTTCATGTGGTACTCATTCTTTATGATCGTCCATCCAGTTGATTGAATCCAATGTTTTAGTGGAATCATCATCGGGTATAGTACTTTTTAGTATCTGCACGTTATTGTGTTAGGCCACGCTAGTATAGAC
Organism: Holothuria leucospilota; assembly: GCA_029531755.1. NCBI lineage: Eukaryota > Metazoa > Echinodermata > Holothuroidea > Aspidochirotida > Holothuriidae > Holothuria > Holothuria leucospilota. Next base: position 35,290 of record JAIZAY010000582.1, on the reverse strand, counting down.
CGTTAATAATGCGCGTGTATACATGGCGAGCCATCATTATTTACGCACCCAGTAACAAGCCTAACCAGGCCTAGAGACAGTTGCGTATTCGTTAAATAAATTTAAGATGGCCGTCCGCGGAGCTATCGAGGCGGCATTAACCGGACTTATTGCAAGATGTGCTATCCCCGTTGTTGTTTATTCTATGTTTTTCAGGAATTTGGCATAAATTAAAATTACTTTTTTTACGAAATGTTCCCACAGCACCCTATCACGTAGTTTGTGATATTGTGTATTTTACATGCTGATCGTGAGTTTTGACTTTTCAGTACGTGAACGTAGGCATTCGTACATGAACGTATGCATTCAGTACTGATCGTAGCAGTTAGTACATTAACGTGGTATTTTTTAGTACAATCGCATGAGTTTAGAATATGAACGTAGTAGGTGGAGCCTTTCGGCGGAATTCGTGAACGGGGCCAGAAAAGGCTCACTCGTATGGCATGCGGGAGACAATAATAACATGATGATCGTAAGTTTTTACAAGTACAACGTGTGTTTTTTTATATGTACACGAGTGGTTTTTACATATACATCGTAAACATTACTGATGAACATATATATTTGTATATGATGTGTAAAAAAATTTACATCATGATCGTATAAGTTAGTACATCATCGTGTATTTCTGGTACATGAACGTGAACTTTTAGTACATGTACGGTATTTTTTAGTACATCATCATATGTGGTGAGACCTTTTGGCGTGCCATATGTATGTACTATATAACGCTAGAACTCCTGTGTCAGTAAGGACGTCAACGTTGCTGTGGACTGAGTGTGAAATGAGCAAAGAAGGCTAAAACCGGTAAGGTCTCCACATTGCAACCTTGGTTTATGCTCTGAAGCTTGATAGGCCTTCCAGTTCCAGTGCGTACCACCCAAGCGACACTTTAAAAATGTGTGCAATTTGAATAGCCAATCGTTTATAGGCCTAGCCTATTGTCGGTCCTATGTTGTCTTTTGTTTCGCCGTCTTTTTAATCACTGCCGATATACGGCTTGAATTGGACAATTTATCACACTGTTTGATGAAATCGGTTTACATTTTAGGTATAATACGTTTTGAAGAGGTTTTGGCATTGGGAAATAGGCTAGTCAGTTTTCCAGTGTTCTAGTGTGTACAATAAAATTGTTGATAAGCAGTTCCACGAATACCTTCAGACTCACAACAACCATTGGCCCCATTGGACTCTTCAAATGGTGGCAGTTCCAAAACTAAAGCCCTTCACATCAGGGACATTGCGTATCTCAAAATATGATGGACTTGAGTTGTAAGCAGGGATCCAGAATGTAAAGTTTTTGTTTTGTGCGCCGGGAATGAAACCAAGGGGATGCAAAAAGTGTGCGGGAAAACCCGTATACCAACCTTCATGTGTGGAATGCACAAGCCTACCACTGCCTATCATACACTCCCACTAGGCCTAGATTAGAATGGCCACAAACTTTCGTATGCCTATGTGCCGCACAGAACGCATATACATACCGATGATACACATCGCTATGCATATAGTGGTTTTTTTTAACAAATTTGGTAGATGTGTGTATTGTATTTAAATGTAATGCTTAATTGAACGCCTGTGCGGCATTTCATGTAACTGTTCTCTAGCATCCACGTAATGATGGATGTTGTACTGTCCGTGTATGAATACAATATTATGCCACATTATAATGCTGAAACTCCTGTGGTAATGCATCCATTATGAAGGCTACTGCAGCCCGGTATGGGTCAAATCCAAAAGTGGTCAAAACCCTCACTGTGTTAAAAACAAACTTGCATTATCATTGGAAACTTTTACATGATTTTGTAGGGCACATATTGGGGTTCATTTTTCAAACTCGAAGAATCCCACAACTTTAAATTTTTTTGAATGTGAAATGTTCGGGAAAAAGTGGGAATTGTTATATCAGTGCGACGGACGGAAATATCTTCATTCAACAGCAACTATGGAATGTAATGATGTTACATAGTTTTTTTATTCACCATACAATTTTGGGAAAAAAATGTAGGTAGTTAATAAACTGCAAGAAGTAATTTTTCTCGATCCATGGTATTTACGATCATCGCGGCTTTTGCCATTACAGATTCCGTCCCGTCGCAGTTTTTGACGACCTTTCTTTCTTTTATAATTTATCTGGCCAAAAAAAACAGGGTGGCCAGATGAAATTAATTATTGGACCTATCATACTAAGTTGATTTGAACCACAATAAAGTCTTTTACTCGGGAAGAGGGGGGAATGTTTAGCTCTTTTTCGTTCAACTTTAGCAAGGGATAGAAAATTCCATGACGGACGGAATTCTTCCCGCTACGGACGGAATTCTTCCCGCTTACGGGGATTGAATTTCATGTGCGACGGGACAGAATTCCTTTTGTGCTGGGACAAAAATGAAGTAGGTGATGTATCATTTCCATAGTCATTTCATTTCTGTATCCACATTTTTGCTGCTATCAGCAGTGATGACACTATGGATGGCATGCTGGAACCATTTTCCCCCTAATTTTCTTTTGCCAACATGCGGCAACATAAGTGTGACAATTGAAGCTTTTTTGCTCTATCCGTGCTTATGATATCTTTGGATCTTGGCCCTTATTCTTGACAAATAAATACACGGCAAGAACCACTTCATCCCTATGTATGACAACATTTTTTGGGCACTCTAGTGGGCTACTTTGCCCTGAAGCTTGTGGTTGCCCACATAGCCCCCTGGCCCCCCAACTTCCCTTCTACCTTGTTCTCCCACCTGGGCTTCTCCCGCCTCCATCCAATAAGCAACCACATACTTAGCCTATTCTAACCTTCATGGTCTACAATATTTAAGACAAATTCCATTTAAAGTTAATCTGCTTCTAAGAGGGACTGAACCTAATGTATGATAATTCAAATCAACAGTTACCATAGGTGATGCACAACAGTTTTGCTGCTATGCAAATTAAAGGGTCCAGGCAACTGCAGTGGTGTTTGTGGTTTCTGAGGAATACATCATGGACCATCTGCAAATTCCTGGCAAAGTGCACATTAAATCCCTCTGGACAGTTGAGGGTTCGATTCATTAAACCAGTACAGTACAACATCCACAAAGCTCAGTTCTACTTAAAACAGCCAGTTTCAGGAGAGTGGGGAGAAGAGCAAGCATTTCCGTGAACAAGTGTATCACTATTGCAGATAGGTTTTCAAATGAAAGGTGTGCAAGCAGTGTGGGTAGTGGGACAAAATCAAACAGGGAAATTGATGTGGGAGATTGGTCATTGTTAGTTAGATTCTGACTTGTATCCTGGAGAGTGTTGGCCATTGTAGGTGGCAAATGTGTTTTTTTAAAAAAGAACCCCCCCCTGTTCATGAATGGCAAATCTGGGGCAACTGGAACTGGCGCAGAGGATGATGTGTGGTGAGAAGGATATTGTGTGGTAGTCACAAAGATGATGTTAAGATGTAAAATTTTCACCAACCGTTCCCGTTGGTCCCTAGGGGCCGTTCAAATTCAGGGGACCAGTTACTGCGCCATTCTTGCAAGTACTAAATACGGTGTTTTTCAGGACATAGGATACATGGGTTGTACTGTGTAGTACTGGTTGTTATCATTGCATGCATAAACCTCGCACTCTGTTCTTGATAGCCTACAAACCAATTAACATTGCCCATTGTCCATTGGAAATGTACGTGTGGCAGAGTTTATCATGGTGTTCAGTGTTTTTTTAGTTTCATGCAGTGTTTATTATTCATCTCATCCTGACCTATAATTACAGATTTTGCCAGGTAACTTCACTCTTGTTGTCACTTGTCGTTAGTTGACCAACTTGCTATTAAAGAATCACTTATTCAATTTCACAAAATCATGAATGTTCCATCTTCCAGCAACTGTGGGCAAAATTCGTCCCGCGTCGCAATTCGTCCCGTCGCAGGTGATTTTTTTTTTCCATTCAATTCATCACAAGGACAATGTTTCATTTTTTAAATGTTACAGTTGCATTTTTTGAGAGGAGACGCTGTTACACTCAATATTCTCTTTGAGAATTCCTTTTTCCTCCTTGTTAAATTGAAGGACTTGATAGAAATGTTCAGAACTACAAGTGTTGTTTCCTTCACTTCGGGCGTCCCGTCGCAGGCGAATTTGTGGTTACACAGCTGGTGGGAGGAGAGGAAACTTTTTTTGGAGAAAAAATTTCATGAAGTGCATTTGTGCTGTTCGTGGTAATGAAACAATATAACCTTGACTACCATCACTAAGGAATCCCCATGAGAGAATGCACATCATTTTTCCGTCCCGTCGCACATACAGACATTTTGGTTTGACCAGTTGTCGGTTGCACGATAGTGAATGGCACAATTGCGCGGGAACACTTAAATCGATGTCCCGCACAGGCGAAACTACGGTCTGGGGGGATCTTCACACAGCAAACAAACATTTAAGGGTCAAATATTCTCGGGTTTGAGCCATTGTAAAGAGCTACTTAAGTGTTTTGCAAGGCTCGACATTAGGAAGTTCACTTCTCTCATAGAGTTGTTCACGAGTGGAATAGTCTGCCTGAGTGGTAGTTAACTCTACCTCTGTGCACTGCTTTAAGTTAACATTGACTAAGTTCTTTCTACCTGTGGTAAGGATCTAATTTGTGCTTGGCTCGTTGGTGTGGTTGGTTGTTTTTTTTTCAGTTAAGGTTGTGATTACTTCAGGGCATATACATATGGTTGTTCCATTTATTTGGAGGCCACGTGTGACATGACATTTTTTTTGGCCCTTAATCCATGTCTCTTGTTTTTTTTTCTATGACACAATGTTTTTAATTTGTTTTATAAATCTCTTAGAAAGCTAATGAGGAGTAAGTTCAATCATGGTGCAGGAATTATTTACATCTCAAAATGACCTCATTTTGGAAAAAATCTGTTTTTCAACATGTAAAAGGGGACACCAAAACACTTTTACCCCATTAAACACCATAGATGTGGTCTCTTTCATAGCACTTACGCATATTATTTTAGATAATTTGAATCGATTTGATATTTCACAAATCTAAAATATCATTCATTTCTCAATGTATGGTTTTATTTGAATGTGTGGTACAAAACCATTTGTTTCACGTGTAAACGAGATAGCGTGGACACCACAATAGATTCTAATATTTCAAATGTTAAAGCAGTCATCAGGATTTGTAACAAAGTGTATGCAAATGACATATTAAAAATTTTAATTCCACAAGATATTTCAAACGAGGAACTTTGGCAAATAAGTTTATTTCAACTGTCAAGTTTTCACAACGTAAATATTTCAATGCGGACAGGACCAACTAGTTCTTCAAAACTGAAGAAATCGTCTTGTGTTTTTGTTATTTTTAATGAAATTTCTCTCGTAAATTTGTTTACCTGCATGAGGCAAGTGCCCAGGCCTCAATCTACAAACGAGCTCAGAGATTACTGCATTTAATAAGAACATATTATTGGAAAAGGAGTAAGAATGTTTTCACGCTTAAAAGGGGCACCAAGTTTACCACACTGAAACATCTTTTATAAAATTCCTCCAATTGATGAAACCTCAATAACTTTAAAGTATAGTGTTTTGTTGTCATAATGCATAATGTTATCAACAATTGAATGTTTAAACTTTCACAAAATAAGCCTTTAACATGGGGAATTCAAATTTTTTAAATGGTAACTCTAAATGTCAAATTTTGGTCTCAAAATGGCTAATTTAGCTCATTTTACACCAAATTGGGAAGATTACTCCCACTGACACAAATTTTGCGGTAAGTATATAATCCACCTAATTGTGAGCACTTGACCAAATAAAACACATTTACCATCATGTGAATTAAAGTTGCATGGCATAGCCTTGAAAGTGTTTTTTAAACCATTGGCCCCCTAATTTTATGGAACTACCCATATGTTAGAGTGCTTCTACAACACACTATACGTAAAGGCCCACTTCAGTGACTAGGTACACCCAACTCGACGTCACGCTATACTCGAACATACGAACATGCCGTGACGTGATTGTAAGTAATAGTTCCGTGACAAAAATTGCTGCAGTAATGGACAGAACTTGACGATTGTGATATTTTCCGTAGTGATTTGGAAAGAGCAAATGGAAAAGTGTTATCTGTGGTCTAATTGTCCATCTGTTGTAACCAATGACTAGGACTGTGGCCCTTGAAAAGTGAATGCACCAGGCATAGGCCTACAGTAGGTGAAATGACACTACATGTCACATGTTAGTAATAGTATAATGTACACTAGCCTAGTAGTACTGAGTACTGTGTAAGGGCAATACTTACCTAACCACACGAAATGTCAGCGTTTGTAGACTTCTGTACGTAACCGTTACGTCTGCTGTGACAAAATTCCTACAATCACACCGTGACCTGTCACGGATTTGTAAGAACACACCCTAGGCTAGCCTGTGTGTTTACCATGCTGATGACATACATGAGTTCCATGATATAAGCCTACAGCCTTGTTCTCAGTGGTTGGCCTGTGGGCTTTTTGTGGCCCAGACATCCCCTGGAAAATTTTGAGGAGTCCAGTTTCTGTGTGCAATTTCCCTTAGTGCAATCCAAGGATGTAGCTGCGGTGGGCGGCACCTGGGCGGTGACACTCGGCACCTCGATATTCCTGCTTGCGATCCAGGCACACACACGTCTCCCCGCCCACCACAAATCTGCCTACCGAGACCAAAACTAGCCCTAATTTTACTCCCTAAAGTAAATGAGGGAAAAATGAAAAATTTAGTGGCTGCAAAATGGGGTAGATGCCATGGGGTGTGGTAGGTGCTTTCCCCAGATCAACAATTCCCGTCACTCAAATTTTGGTACTACATCTCTGGTGCAAATCTATATAGCATTTGGATGTCACATTTTCACCTATAGGCAAATTGTTATTCAACAACATGGGGCACATCAGTTACAAGATTTCCTCTGATCTACAGGTGAACATTTGGGATGCATTTTCTCCTAAAGTGGTGACCCAAGCATGGTATACACATACAGAGTTCTTATGACAAAATGTGATTTTTTAGAGTGAATTTCCTGTGATCTAGGCAGCCCCTAGCCATACTGCAACACAAGCCTGGAAGCTAGGGACTGCTGGATAGAACTGACGAACTGTTTATGGGCAATAATGTTAATCGGCAGTGATCTCCACTAGCTGTTTTGTTTAGGTGCTGCACCCTGCAAAATTTGCAGTTTGTGACAAAAAGTTGAGCCACCACCCGACGAAATATTTATCAATTCAAAACCTTAGACAAAGCAACAGGCCAATAATTTAGTGTGAACATTGATATAATGATACCAGAATGTTACTTTAATCAACAAAGATGCCATAACTAATTTATCATCAAATACAAACATTTGTAAAGAGAACACCCCTCTCTTTATATACAGCGATCACTATTCACCTTTAACTTTTGGAGCACCTGGACAAAAGTTACAAGCAGTGGATAAACTCTTGGGACCTAGTTTTGGTTTTTCTAAAGTGCAGGGAAGAATTGGCTGCTTTCCAATTTTGCCTGCATGTATGTGGTAATATCAAGCACCCATGTTTATCTCAGGTACTCAAAAGTCATGGTAACTGGGCCTTCAATTGTCTAAGTTTATTTTTAAAATGACTCAAAAAAATTGAGCAGTACATCCAACATAGGATGACTAGAATTGTAATTTCACATGATTATTGCCCCGTAGTAGAATGCCAAAATGTTAAAGGATCACATATAGGGTAGAAGAAAACCTTAAAGATAGAAGAACTGTAACCAGAGTAACAACTCTCTCAAGGCTGGAATGGGCCTTCTTTTTAAATCCAGTTGAACCTCTCCTGCATTTGATGATTTGTCCTCAAAGACCAATTCAATACCACAATAGCTATGTCCCAATCCAAACTAGCAAGCATGCAATTATAGCTTTGTAAACCATCATGGATAGAACCTTCTTCCATCTGCTCTACTCAGTGGAAAGACACAAAGCGGTCCAGGGATTTCTGCTTAAAAATTCCTGTCTGCAGCAGGACGAACTATAACTGGTGGCACACACAACCCTGCTTCGTGACCCCACCAGGGAGTGTTTGTATCAGTAATCATCCAGATACGATCCCAATACAGCAGTCTCTGATAGATGAGTTTAGTTTCAAGATAACCTCACGCCTGATACTGTACGTCTCCTGGTGTTTGCTGCTTTCAAATTATTTTGGAAATTTATCATTATCATACCTGACTCTGATGTACTAAATTGCTTTTGTACAACATCCTCGTTGATGCATCTGCATTGAATGGGCACTTACATGAGATGTGCCTAAACAGAAAGTCTGTCAACCAGGAGAGGATAGACCATATATTTTTTTGGTAAACTGAACAATATATGTATTTTCGTATGAATGCAGTAGCGAGGTCAAAGGTCAAATGAGGGAGAATCGGCGAGGAACGACGAATTTTTTTTCACCACCACTGTGAGCCAGAACTATACACAGCAATGAAAGCTGCTATGCAGACACTTGAAGCTGCTGGCAGGATATGCAAGCATGCAAATGCATGTACTAGGCAACGCGATACCATACTGTATGTACTGTACTTGTATGAATTGTACCGTAAACTACAACATTGTGCAACGTCTTTAAGCCCCACCCGGTAACTCAGGATGGTTAACATTATGGATGCAATTTAAGGAGAAAAAAAAAATGGATTTATCATTCATCTTATAATTCACATTTAGGCTATGAGATTTATGGCAGGACAGTTGATTGTATCTATTGATTTACTTCGATTATGGTGTGTGGACGGCGCTGAATTTTATGAAAACTTTATGGAAAGCATGGCTCTTTTCGAAAGGGCTAGCTTAGCGTGTCGCTCTCAGTCTCAGTGTGTTGCCACACTGAAAATGCGCAACCTTATAACTCTAACGTAGTCTCTAGAAATTAACCTTACAACACATTTCCGTTTAGAATGGAAGAAATGTTTTGTGATAATGATCACTCGAAAACAATTTGAAGAAAATTATCTACGAATTTTACCTTCACTAACCATGTAGAGTCCCCGCCCTCTGCTGCAGTTATATAAATACAGTACAACATTACCCATTGCGCTTGTTCACTATTATTGCATGACGTTATCGAGTCCACTGACTATGTGCATGCGTTCTGCTGTGTACTTCTTCATGCTTTAATCTGCATACGTACCCTACGCGTGGATACCTACGTACGCTACGTGTAACTATGCAGAAGAACTTCCGACATATTGTCTGCTAACAATTCAATGTATGAAAAGAAAAATTTCCTGAACAATGGACAGTAACTTTCGATTCTTTTATGGAAAATTATCCAATTTTAAGCATTTTTCAAAGGTTTATAGTCCTGAAACTTTCTTAAAGTTCGAAGCATTTATAAGCGACTGTAATGCACTGATTTCTTTAAACGAAGAGGAAGATTCCATGAAAGTAGAAATATTAACAACCGCTGAAGATGGTGAAGTCCCTCATTGACTTATTTAAAAGGTCATTACGCCTGCGCGTGTAGGTGATTCTGAAATCCGTATTAGTTTGGCAAACCAGACTCCATGACAGCATGGCCAAACCAGGACAGTCCCAGTCAAACAGATGGTTTGGAATCTTATTCCTTATTCACCTGTGAAAATGTGCGTTGGCCAGTAACATAACATTGCAGCAGCCCCATTTTGAGGCTATGTATTACTAGCCTAGGCTTATTACACTTGATTTTCTGGTGTAGTGTGAAGGGCTACACCTAGTGTGTGGGAAGATGACAATCGCAAAGCCATGTTGTTGTGTCATCTCCATACTCCATACTTGGGGGATATTTTGATTTCACTGTCTGCCTAAGGGCAACAATTTTTTTTACACACAAGCCTAGATACCCTGGTCACTGGGCAATACACACTAGTTGTGACATAATTTACCTATCAAAGTGGATGCTGTGGAGCACAATTACTAGTGAAGTTTTCAGGATGAATACTAAAACCTTAGTAATTTTAAGGTGTTATTTTGTTACATTCTTGTGCTTTCATTTTTCTGTGTAACGCTGGGCCAATTGAACATGGTCCCACCCTACCAGGAGGTTTCTGGGGATTATCAGACACTACAAAGCCCCTCTAGCTTTAGCTATGGGTGGAGGCTACATTGGCTAGTGTAACACACTAGTTTCTCTCGAGAATACAACGTAAATTTTTTGACATGACAAGTGTTGATGATTTTATTTCAAATTGGATATTCTTTTCAGAGTTTAAGTAATCAAAAATGGTTTTATTATTCCTGTAAGATACAGTATGGCAAGCAAGGGAGAGATACTGTAGAATGATTCTAGGTTCTTACTTGGTACTGTAGTTGTGTACACAAAAAAGCAACCTTCACCGTAGAGTGGAGCTGGGTGTGATGGTGATTTGCTTCATTGAACAAGGAATTGGGAGCTTGATCAATGCAGTTAGTAATAATAATGGAGGCACACTTGTGACAAGAAGGCAACACAAGTTGGAGATAAAGAATTATGTCCTCACAAATATTACTAGTTTTTGTGAAAGCTAACCTCACATTAAAGTCCTTTGAGAAGTTTATCTGTGGTATGGACACGTGCCAAATGTTTTCATCAATAAACGAAGCAGTAAAATGAGATTAATCTAATTAATGAGTGAATCATGATATCCTGTTTTAAAAACTTTCCTGATACCATCATTCATTCGTCTGTTTCCATAAAGATGCTTGATGTACTGTTTTTCCTGAAAACATCACTGTAGGTCTTCTAAGAAAAGGCTCATACAAGCACTTGAGCTAAGTGTGGATGTACTAAAGATGCTGACAGCCATGCACCCTGCATTTTGACCAAGTGGTCATCATTCAGTGTTACCTTTTTAATTCATCAGTATCCCAAAGTAGAAGCTCAAGCACCGTTGCAAGATCTGCAAGAGTTGTGCGTGATCATTGTGCCGATTGGAAATAATTACATTCAGAGGTTGATGGAGCTCAATGAAGATGGCTTCCATAATAGCCAGCAACATTGTCAACGTAAAACTCCAACACCAGTAAGTTACTTTGTGACTCTATTCAATACGACGTAAAGCTAACTCATGAATGTTTTGAAGTTAAAGCAGAAATAGTTGTTTAATTAAATATTATTGAATTCCTTGTCAAAGGGAGAAGGAATTCAGTGTGGTACTGGTCACATGGTGCTGTTATTTGTATGGCCATGTTTTATTTATATAAACATGCCTTTGTCTCTTTGCTTTTAACTACAGCTGATAGATAGGAAGCCTGGATGCCATGTTTATAATTTTCATGTTGGCACTTGGTGCTGTATAGATATGCATGAGAAAGAAGCCTTCTTTTGTTTTTGGGGGGGGGGGGGTGGGGTTGGGTGTTGGTGTGAGGTTAAAGTTTGGTTGAGGTCATCAGCACACCACTTTGAAGGCACAAAGTCCATGTGTAGTGAAGGCATCAAATGGAGAAGGGCGACATTTTTGCAAATCCATTTTTATGTTTCGGTGCTGGACATATCATTAGAATGTTGTTAGAGTAAAATGAAACAGTAAACTTGTAAGAACAAGGCACATTACTTTGTACGTTTACCACAATTTAGTGTCAGTATGGAGGTGTAATAATTAGAGACTTTGATTTTGGTATTTTAATTGGTCTTCTGCGAATCTCCTTTAAATAACTCAGCCTTTGGAATATTTGGCATATTGTCCCCTGGTTCTCGATACCCATACTTATTCTTGTTAAGAGACAAGTTCTTGTACATAGTTGTTTTCCAGTGTTGCTTACAGAGCTGTGATTTTCCCCACATACAGAAAAGTCCAACAAAGTGAAAGCTACAGCAGATATATGATTCTGTGGAGACATCAACAGATAGTGAAGGGCGCCTGCCTATCCAGGACGGTTAGAGGAACTTTTGTTCTAAGTTTTACAGATGTATTCACATCAGTGGTTAGACATTTCAAAGCTGAAAATGAACACAACCCATATTTCCATTCCATGGCCTAAATGAATTCAAAAGTTTATAATATGCTAGATACTCATGTTTGAAAAGCAATGGCTGATTTGTAAATGTAAACCTTCCTCAGTCATGCAAATGTCCACAGAAGCAAACCTATCAGGTTGGAGAGTAAAATCTGACATCAGGAAAAGTTTAGTTTTTGAAAGAGGTGATGAAATGTAGACAACCTGTGTAGTTTGATGGTGTTTTATGAGGTGAGTTTGCTATATGCAAGATTTAGAACCACTAAACTTCATGAGTGCACAAATAAAGAAAATATTTGTTGAAATTATTTTAGACCAGTTAATCTGGAATTGAAGCCGTTTGCAATAGCATATTGTTGTGCAAGTGTTTGTATTTATATATCTCTGTCATGTCATTATAGCTTATAGTTGTAGGTTTCATGTTTATTGGTGAGATTTGGATTATGTTGTAGTTTGAAGATTAGGGTCAGCATAGTTAATTATTGTGCCTAGTTCGAACTTAACCTTAACTGAGGCTTTTGAGGATAGCGTAATAGTTTGGCATGAATATTATAAGCATGCTCATGGCAACTTCTAATTAACCCCCTTTTTTTTTTTACCGCTACCCTCTGTACATAGATATTGGTGTAAGGTAACTTTGTGATATGGTGTTGACACCTGCATATGCCCATTTTCACAATTACGAGTTTTAAGCCTTTCCTCTCTCTTACAAGACTTCCATCTTTAAGCCGAGTGTATCTTGCTTGAAACTTAAATTGTAAAATAACAAGCGTTATGGTTTTAAATTGTTTCAATTGTCTGAGGACTTTGGGGCCCTGTGACCTTCAGAACTTCATTATCTATAAAGTAATAGAGCAGGTATATTTTTCTGAAGAAACCTGACTATATTGACTTCCTGAAATGGAACTTAACCATGCCTCTTCCACATGGACTGAAACCATCTGATGTTCAGGTAATAGCATGTTGACATCCTTTTTCTTCATATTGAGCACTTGTAGGCACAATAAACAGAATCAAAGATGGAAGAGTTTTCAGGAAATTTCCTTATTTCAGGAGTTGGAAGTCCTTGAGCAAACATTCTCAGGAAATCCATTTTACACTAGGCAAAAAGTTCCTGCAGATGGTCACCATTGGTGAAATGGCCAAGGGTATGTAAAAGTTTTTTTTTTTTTGTTGAACATTCTTTACAAAAATTTAAATTTCTAGTGCATAAACATATTGGAAAAAAAAAAAAAAGATGCCTGGACCATTTTGCACCTCGCCTGCTCCTGATGTAAAATGTTTTCTCAAGGGGAAACCCTCCCCTTAACCCCATCCCCCTAGGCGACAATCCTGACAAACACAGTTTTAGGAATGGAGAACCCTCTACTTTGCTTACGTCTCTGCAGAATTGATTGAAGATGTCACAGCACAACTTTTTCTGTAACTACCCGTATTTACTGGTTGTTATAATTATGCACACACTGAATTAGGCATACATGCATAAAACTCAGCATCAAAAGCACACAAGACCAAGACATCTAGCAAATATCTGGTAGTTAGCTACAATATGACAAGTTTCCATGCTTTGTGCTGCATTTTTTTGTTTTAAGTGCTGCAAGACCTTAAAGGTGAAATATTACTTCAGTTGTACATGTGCTCTTGTATTGAAATAAGAATAAACAAGGGAGATAATGATGTTTGATTCTTGCGAGGCAGGCAAGGAATCTATGCGATGTTGATGTCGTGTGTTGTGTGTGTATGTGACGGCTTAGCTTGTTTTACAACGAATCTCAAGAAGGGAACGTTGGACAGTTCCTCAAACTTGTACATAGATGGCCCATATGAGAGGAATAACCCTATTGGTTTTTGGTGGGGGTCAAAGGTCTGCTGGGTCACTGGGTCCAAAATCGAAAACCTTTTTACCACGATATCTCTAAGTTAAAAGCTTGGATAGATTTAATGCTTGGTATGTAATGCGTTGTGGTGAGAGGAAGACCCTATTGTTGTTTGGTGGAGGTAAAGTCATCTGGGTCACCGGGGTCCACAAATCTGAAAACCTTGTTTACACGATATCGTCAAGTTAGTAAGCGTGGATAGATTTCTGCTTGGTGGTAGATGTGTTTTGGTGAGAGGAAGAACCCCTATTGTTTTTGGTGGAGGTCAAAGGTCATCTGGTCACCGGGGTCAAATCTGAACCTTGATTCACGATATTCTCAAGTTAGAAAGCTTGGATAGATTTCATGCCGCGGTATGTAGATTGCGTTGTGGTGAGAGGAAGAACCCGATTGTTTGTGGTGGAGGTCAAAGGTCCATCTGGGGTCACCTGGGGTCAAAATCCTGAAAACCTTGTTTACAGCACGCTATCTCAATTCGAAACCTTGTATAGATTTCATGCTTGGTAGTATAAATTCGTTTGTGTGAGCGAGAACCCTATTGTTTTGGGTGAGGTCAAGGCATCTGGGTCCCACCGGGGCCAAATCTAAACTTTGTTTACACGATCTCTCAAGTTAAAAGCTTGGATAGATTTCAGCTTGGCTATGTATATGCTTGTGGTGAGAGGAAGAAGCCTATGGTTTTGGGTGAGGTCAATAGGTCATCTGGGTCACCGGAGGTCAAAATCTGAAAACCTTGTTTACACGATATCTTCAGGTTAGAAGCTTGGATAGATTTCAATGCTTTGGTATGTAGAATGCATTGTTGGTGAGAGTAGAAGAACCCTATCATTTTTGGTTGAGGTCAAAGTCATCTGGTGTCACCGTATGTCAAATCTGAAAACCTTGTTTACCGATATCTCAAGTTAGAAAGCTTGTAGATTTCATCTTGGTATGTAGATGCGTTGTGGTGAGGAAGGAAGAAACCTGTCGTTTTTGTGGAGGTCAAAGGTCAGTCGGGGGTCACGCGTGGGTCAAATCTGAAAACCTTGTTTACAAGATATCTCAAGGTAGAAAGCTGATTAGATTTCATGCTTAGTAGTAGATGTGTTATGGTAAGAGAAGAACCCTATTGTTTTTGGTGGAGGTCAAAGGACATCTGGGGTCACCGGGGTCAAAGTTCCGAACCTTGTTTACATGATATTTTCAAGTATGACGCTTGGTAGATTTCATACCAGTAATGTGGATGTGGTATGGTGGAGAGGAAGATTCCTGTAATTTTTTGGTGAGGTCAAGGTCGTCTGGGGTCACCAGGTCAAAACTCTGAAAACCTTGTTTATACCATATCGCAAGTTAGGAATCTTGGATTATTTTCATATTAGTATGTGGCTGCTTATGGTGCGAGGAAGAGCGTTAGTTTTTGGTGGAGGTCAAGGTGCATTTGGGGTCACCAGGGGTCAGTCTGAAAAACTTGTTTACCTCAGTATATCAAGTAGTAAGGCTTGGATAGATTTCATACTAATTATGTGGAGGTGTTATGGTGCCGAGAAAACCCTACTGTTTTTTTTTTGTGAGGTCAACAAGCCATTTGAAGGTCACAAGGTCAAAAACGAAACTTTGTAAACATGTCATTACAAGGTATGAAGCACAGATAAATCCCTTCTCATACATTTTATTTTATTTTTTTTTTTTCATGTGGGGTGGGTGGGTTATTCAAGTTTTGGTTTGAAATGTCATGTGACATGAGCTGAATGTGAGCAGGGGTCATTGTGACACATCATAAAAAATGTGTAAAGAAAGTAGTAAATTGTGATTGGATGAACCTCAGTGTAACAAAGCACGACCCCCCCCCCCCCTCGGCAGGAATCACTAAGCCTTTGGCTTTCTGGTTCTGATTTCTTTTCTTTCTTTTTTGAAACATGTCCACATTGTTAAATCACATGACTAACTCACAACCCATCTTTGAAGGTGGTCGCCAACTGGAGCAAAGCAAGTCAGCCAGGATGTCCTTCTCCACCATTATTCCAATCGTGGACATTAGACGAATTTGTAAGTTAATAACATCTTTATTTTGATTCACCGTACCCTTTTGTATGATCATTTTAATATGAATGTATTCAAGTGCTAAGTGTGTTTCATTAATTCCTCTTTTAACCTCTGCTATGTATCCTCTTGCCCAGTTTCCTTTCTGACACTATCATACTTTTTTGATCCCCGTATTAGAGGAAGAAACCTGATAACTTTGTGGCAGTCATAGGTCATAATTGAATTCATTAGGGGGTCACAGTTTGAAAACATGTTTACAGTATATTGCAAGACAGAAAGTATTGGCAACAGATGCTGACCAGCAAGCTTGTAAGGTTTAATAGTGGTGTGACTGCTGTGCAGCTCCTGAAACAGAATAGCCTTTTAGATGAAGTTCATTTAAATCAGTCACTTGGAAAGCTCCGTCAACACTATTTTTTTAGGTGAGATGTTTCCTGCCAAGACTGCAGGCCGACAAACTCGTGATGACGAAAGACTAAAGGTTTCTTTCATAGTGAATATAAGAAGGAAAAGTTCTAATTTCTAAATGTCATGACCATAATTCTATTCAAGACAGCCACCTTGGTCCTAACTCCTGGTGCAAGTATTTGAGTGCCATGTGAAATAGTACGTGCATACTAGTCTCCAGTGTAAACTACACATTCAGCCGACCTTGGTAAAGGCAAGGTTAAGGCCATAGCACCAGCAAGAGTAACACTATGAACCTCTGAGAGAAACTAAATTGATCACGTACTTATTTTCTACTACTGTGTACTCATTGAATTCTAATGATCACCCTACAAGTCCAGGCATACAGCAAAGGGTGAATCTTTGCAAAACTGCATGCTTCAGTACCACTACAACAGGGCTGGTGTATGGGTTTCTTTGTGTAATGCCGACTGCATGTCAAGTGGTTAGAGCATCTGTACTGCAGCCGAGGTCTGTGGTTCGCCTCCTGACCCGTCATACCAAGCTTTAAAATGGAACTACTGCCATTGTGCTTATGCTCCATAAGCAATGGAGTAGGAAAACAACCAGTGAGGTCACAACTGGAAAAAAGCTGTGGCTGGCCCAACTTAAACCATTGGTTAGAAACTTAGCCGTACACCCCTCATCTAACTTCACTCCATGTCTTAATGTACTGCTTACTGAAGCAGTCCCAGTGCATTAGACCCATGGAGTTAAGTTAGATGAGGTTTTTACGGCTCAGTTTCTAACCAATTGGTTTAAGTTGTGCCCAGCCACAGGCCTTTTTTCCAGTTGTGACTCACTGGCTTGTTTGTGCCCTACTCCATTGCTTATATGCTGACATTCATAAGCACATGGCAGTAGGTTCCATTTTTAAAGTCCTTTTGGTATGACCGGTCAGGAGTCGAACCCCAGACCCTCCGCTGCAAGTCAGATGCTCTAAACCACTTGACCATGCAGTCGGCCATTACACAAAGAACCCATACAGCCTGCCCTGTTGTAGTGGTAGCTGAAGCCATGCAGTTTTGGCAAGATTCACCCTTTCTGTGATGCCTGACTGTAGGGTGATCATTAGAATTCATGAGTACACAGTAGGTAGAAAAATCAGTACGTTGATCAATTTAGTTCCTTCCTCAGAGATTCATAGGGTTACTCTTGACTGGTGGCTCTGGCCTAACCTTGCCTTTACCAAGGTCTGCTGTAATGTGTAGTTTTACACTGGAGATAGTAATGCGTACTATTTCCCACATGCACTCAATACTTATGCACACCAGTAGTTAGGATCCAAGGTGGGCTTGTCTTGAATAGTTATGGTCATTGACATTTAGAATTAGCTGTTCCTTCTTATATTCACTATAAAGAAACCTTTTAGTCTTTCTTCATCACGAGTTTGTCGGCCCTGCATCTTAGGCATGAAACATCTCACCTAAAAAAAAATAGTGTTGGGGGAGGGGGTGACGGAGCTTTACCAGTGACTGATTTAATGAACTTCATCTAAAAGCTATCTGGTTTTTCAGTGCTGCAGTCACAACACATTAAACCCATTACAAGCCTTTCCTGTCCCAGCATCTGTTGGCCAATACTTTTCTGGTCTTGGCAATTCCTGTAAACATGTTTTCAAACTGTGACCCCCAATGAATTCAAATGACCTATGACTGCCAACAAAGTCTATAGGTTGTCTCCTCTCAATACGGAGCTTCATACTAAGTATGATAGTTGTCAGAAGTAAACCTGGGCAAGAGGAATACATAGCAAGATTTATAAGAGGAAGTAATGATAACACACTAGCACACTTGAATACATTTCATATAAATGATCATACAAAAGGGTAACCGTTGAATCAAAATAAAGAATGTTATTAACTTTACAAAATTCGTCTAATGTCCACGAGTTGATAAATGGTGGAGAAGTGAACATCTGCTGACTGCTTTTGCTCCAGCTTGCGAACGACCTTGTCAAAGTGGGTTTGTGATGTTAGTCATTTGATTAACAATGTGGACCTGGTTTCAAAAAAGAAAGAAAGGAAATCAAACTCAGAAAGCCAAAAGGCTTAGTGATTCCTTGCCGGAAGGGGGGGGGGGGTGTGCTTTGTTACACTGCGGTTCATCCATCAAATTTATACTTTCTCTTCTACATCATTTTTTATGATGTGTGTCACAATTTTGACCCCTGCTCACATCAGCTCAGGTCATCATGACATTTAAACCAAACTTGAATAACCCAACCACAAAAAAATGAAAAAAAAAAATAATAAAATGTATTATAAGGGATTTATCTGTGCTTCCTCCCTTGTAATGACATGTTTACAAAGTTTCAGTTTTTGACCTCTGGTGACCTCAAATGGCTTGTGACCTCACACAAAAAAAAACAGTAGGGTTTTTTTTCCTCGCACCATAACACATCCACATGACTTAGTATGAAATCTATCCAAGCTTCCTACCTTGAGATACTGAGTAAAACAATGTTTTTCAGACTTTGACCCCTGGTGACCCCAAATGAACCTTTGACCTCCACCAAAAACTATAGCTGCTTCTTCCTCGCACCATAACGCATCCACATACTTAATATGAAATCATCCAAGGCTTCCTAACTTGCGATATGGTATAAACAAGGTTTTTCAGAGTTTGACCCCTGGTGAACCCCAGACGACCTTTGACCTCCACCAAAAATTAACAGAAATCTTCCTCTCACCATACCACATCCACCATACTTGGTATGAATCTATCCAAGCGTCCTACCTTGAAATATCATTAACAAGGTTTTTCGGACTTTGACCCCGGTGACCCCAGGATGTCCTTTGACCTCCACCAAAAACATAGGGTTTTCTTCCTCTTACCATAACACATCTACATACTAAGCATGAAATCTATCCAAGCTTTCTACCTTGAGATATCTTGTAAACCAGGTTTTTCAGATTTTGACCCTCCCGGTGACCCCCAGATGACCTTTGACCTCCACCAAAAACGACAGGTTTTCTTCTCTCACCACAACGCATCTACATACCAAGCATGAAATCTATCCAAGCTTTCTAACTTGAGATATCGTGTAAACAAGGTTTTTTCAGATTTTGACATCCTGTGACCCCAGATGTGACCTTTGACCTCAACCAAAATCAATGATAGGGTTTCTTCTCTCACCACAATTCATCTACATACCAAGCATGAAATCTATCCAAGCTTTCTAACTTGAGATATCGTGTAAACAAGGTTTTCAGATTTTGACCCCCGGTGACCCCAGATGACCTTTGACCTCCACCCAAAACCATAGGCTTCTTCCTCTCACCACAATGCATCTACATACCAAGCATGAAATCTATCCAAGCTTTCTAACTTGAGATATCGTGTAAACAAAGTTTTCAGATTTTGAGCCCCGGTGACCCCAGATGACCTTTGACCTCCACCCAAAACAATAGGGTTCTTCCTCTCACCACAACGCATCTACATACCAAGCATGAAATCTATCCAAGGTTTCGAACTTGAGATATCGTGTAAACAAGGTTTTCAGATTTTGACCCCAGGTGACCCCAGATGACCTTTGACCTCCACCAAAAACAATAGGGTTCTTCCTCTCACCACAACGCATCTACATACCACGCATGAAATCTATCCAAGCTTTCTAACTTGAGATATCGTGTAAACAAGGTTTTCAGATTTTGACCCCCGGTGACCCAGATGACCTTTGACCTCCACCAAAAACAATAGGGTTCTTCCTCTCACCACAACACATCTACACACCAAGCATGAAATCTATCCAAGCTTACTAACTTGAGATATCGTGTAAACAAGGTTTTCAGATTTTGACCCCCGGTGACCCCAGATGACCTTTGACCTCCACCAAAAACAATAGGGTTCTTCCTCTCACCACAACGCATCTACATACCAAGCATGAAATCTATCCAAGCTTTCTAACTTGAGATATCGTGTAAACAAGGTTTTCAGATTTTGACCCCCGTGACCCCAGATGACCTTTGACCCCCACCAAAAACAATAGGGTTCTTCCTCTCAATATGGGCCATCTATGTACCAAGTTTGAGAACTGTCCAACTTTCCCTTCTTGAGATATCGTGTAAACAAGCTAAGCCGTCACATACACACACACACACACGACATCACCATCGCATAGATTCCTTGCCTGCCTTCGGCAAGGAATCAAAAAATCATTATCTCCCTTTTTATGCTTATTTCAATACAAAGAGTCACATGTACAACTTGAAGTAATATGTCACCTTTTAAGGTCTGCAGCCACTAAACAACAAATGCAGCACAAAGCATGGAAACTTGTCATATTGTAGCTAACTACCAGATATTTGCCTAGATGGTCTTGGTCTTGTGTGCTTTTGACTGCTGAGTTTTATTGCATGTATGCCTAATTCAGTGTGTGATCATAATATAACAACCAGTAAACGGGTAGTTACAGACAAAAGTTGTGCTGTGACATCTTCAATCAATTCTGCAGAGACGTAAGCAAAGTAGAGGTCCACTTCCTAAAACTGTGTTGTCCAGGATTGTCGGCCTAGGGGAGGGGTCTAAGGGGAGGGTTCCCCTTTGAGAAAACCTTTTACATCAGGAGCAGGCCGAGGTGCAAAATGGTACCAGGCTATCTTTTTCTTTTTTTTTCAAATATGTTTATGCACTAGAAATTTAAATTTTTTGTAAAGAGATTTCAAAAAAAAAAAAAACCTTTTTACCTACCCTTGGCCATTTCACCCATGGTGACCACTGCAGAACTTTTTGCCTAGTAAAATGGATTTCCTGAGAATTTTGCTCAAGACTTCCAACTTCCTGAAATAAGGAAATTTCCTGAACTCTTCCATCTTTGATTCTGTTTATTGTGCTACAAGTGCTCAATATGAAGAAAAGGATGTCAACATGCTATTTCCCTGCATACATCAGCTGGTTTTCAGTCCATGTGGAAGAGCATGGCTTAAGTCCATTTCAGGAAGTCACTATAGTCAGGTTTCTTCAGAAAAAATATACCTGCTCTATTCACTTTATAGATAATGAAGTTCTGAAGTTCACATGGGCCAAAGTCACTCAGCAATTTGAACAATTTTAAAACCCTAACCCTTGTATTTTACAATTTCTAAGTTTCAAGAAGATACACTACGGTAAAGATGGAAGTCTGTAAAGAGAGAGGAAAGGCTTAAAACTCGTAATTGTGAAAATGGGCATATGCAGGTGTCCACACATATCACAAAGTTACATACACCATATATATGTACAGAGGTAGCTGTAAAGGGTTAAATTAGAAGTTGCCATGAGCTGCTTATAATATTCATGCCAAAACTATACGCTATCCTCAAAACGCCTCAGTTAAGTAATTCGACTACGGCACATAAATTATGCTGACCCTAATCCTTTCAAAATACAACATTAATCCAAAATACTCACCAATAAACATGAAACCTACAACTATAAGCTATAATGACATGTACAGAGATATATTAAATACAAACACTGCACACACAATATGCTATTGCAACTGCTTCAATTCCAGATTACTGGTCTAAAATAATTTCAACAAATATTTTCTTTATTTGTGCACTCATGAAGTTTAGTGGTTCTAATATCTTGCATATAATGCAAACTCACCTTCATAAACACCATCTAACTACACAGGTTGTCTACATTTCATCACCTCTTTCAAACTAAACTTTCCCTGATTCAGATTTACTCTCCAACATGATAGGTTTGCTTCTGTGACATTTGCATGACTGAGGAAGGTTTTACATTTATCAAATCAGCCCATGCTTTCCAACATGAGTATCTAGCATATTGTAAACTTTACTCATTTAGTCCATGAATGAAATATGGGTTGTGTTCATTTTCAGCTTTGAAATTTCTCACCATTGATGTGAATACATCTGTAAACTTAGAACAAAGTTCCTCTAAGCCGTCTGGATAGGCAGGCTCCCCTTCCACTATCTGTGTACTGTCTCCACCAGACTCATATATCTGCTGTAAGCTTTCACTTTGTTGACTTTTCTGTCTGTGGGGAAAAATTCAACAGCTCTGTAAGCAACAACTGTGTAAAACAACTATTGTACAGAACTTGTCTCTTTAAAAGAATACAGTATGGGTATCGATGAACCAGGGGACACTATGCAAATATCCAAAGGTTGAGTTATTTAAGGAGATTTTCTCAGAAGACCAATTAAAATACCAAAATCAAAGTCTCTCAATTATTACACCTCCATACTGACACTAAAATGTGGTACAACTTACACAGTATATGTGCCTTGTTCTTACAAGTTCTTACTTGTTTCATTTTACTCTAACAACATTCTAATGATATGTCCAGCACCGAAACATAAAAATGGATTTGCAAAAATGTCGCCCTTCTCCATTTTGCATGCCTTCACTACACATGGACTTTGGTGCCCTTCAAAGTTGGTGTGCTGATGACCTCAAACAACCTTTAACCTCCACCCCACCACCCCACCCCACCCCCAAAAAACAAATAAGGCTTCTTTCTCTCATGCATCTATATACAGCACCAAGTGCAACATGAAAATTATAAACATGCATCCATGCTTCCTATCTTCAGACTGTAGTTAAAAGCAAAGAAGACAAAGGCATGTTTATATAAATAAACATGCATACATATACACACGCACCATGATGACCAGTTACCACACTGATTCCTTCTCCCTTTGACAAGGAATCAATAATATTTAATTAAAACAACTATTTCTGCTTTTAACTGCAAACATTCCTGAGTTCGCCTTTACGTCGTATTGAATAGATCACAAAGTAACTTACTGTTGTTGGAGTTTTACGTTGACAATGTTTCTGGCTATATGGAAGCCATCTTCATTGAGCTCATCCCACCTCTGAATGTAATTATTCCAATCGGCACAATGATCACGCACAACTCTTGCAGATCCTTGCAACCGTTGCTTTGAGCTTCTTCTTTGGGATACTGATGAATTAAAAGGTAACACTGAATGATGACACTGTTAAAATGCAGGGTGCATTGGCTGTCAGCATCTTTGTACCATCCACACTTAGCTCAAGTGCTATTGTATGAGCCTTTTCTTAGAAGACCTACAGCTGATGTTTTCAGGAAACAGTACATCAAGCATCTTATGGAAACAGAAGAATGATGATGGTATCAGAAAGTTTAAAACAGGATATCATGATTCACTTCATTAATTAGTCTCATTTTACTGTTAGTTTATTGATTGAAAACATTTGCAAGTGTCCATACACAGATAAACTTCTCAAAGACTTTTAATGTGATGGTTAGACCTTCACAAAAACTAGTAATATTTGTGAGGACATAATTCTTTATCTCCAACTTGTGTTGCCTTCTTGTCCCACAAGTTGTGCCTCCATTATTATTTACTAACTGGCATTGATCAAGCTCCCAATTCCTGTGTTCAATGTAAGCAAATCACCCATCACACCCACAGCTCCACTCTACGGTGAAAGGTTGCTTTTTGTGTACACAACTACAGTACCAAGTCAGAACCTAGAATCTTTACTACAGTATCTTTCCCTTTGCTTGCCATACTGTATCTTACAGGAATAATAAAACCATTTTTGATTACTTAAACCTCTGAAAAGAATATACAATTTGAAATAAAATCATCAACACTTGTCATGTCAAAAAATTTACGTTGTATTCTCGAGAGAAACTAGTGTTGTTACACTAGCAATGTCAGCTTCCCCCATAGCTAAAGCTAGAGGTTCTTTGTAGTGTCTGGATAATCTCCCAGAACCTCCTTGGTAGGGTGACCATTTTCAATTGTCCCAGCAGTTACACAGAAAATTGAAAGCACAAGAATGTAACAAAATAACACCTGTAAAATTACTAAGGTTTTAGTATTCATCCTGAAAAACTTCACTAGTAATTGTGCTCCACAGCATCCACTTTGATGGTAATTATGTCACAACTAGTTTTTATTGCCCAGTGACCAGGGTATCTAGGCTTGTGTGTAAAAAATTGTTGCCCTTAGGCAGACAGTGAATCAAAATATCCAAGTATGGAGATGGAGACTGAACACAAAAACATGGCTTTGCGATTGTCATCTTTCCACACTAGGTGTAGCCTTCACACTACACAGAAATAAAGTGTAATAAGCCTAGGCTAGTAAATACATAGCCCTCAAAATGGGCTGTGCAATGTTATGTTACATGGCCAACGCACATTTCACAGGTGAATAAAGAATAAAGATTCCAACCATCCTGGTTTGACTGGGACTGTCCTGGTTTTGGCCATGCTGTCATGGAGTCATGGTTTGCCAACTAATACGGTATTTCAGAATCACCTACAGCGCAGGCGTAATGACCTTTTAAATAAGGTCAAATGAGGGACTTTCACCATTTCAGCGGTGTTAAATATTTCTACTTTCATGGAAATCTCCTTTTCGTTAAAAGAAACTCAGTGGATTCCAGTCGCTTTATAAATGCTTCGAAACTTTAAGAAAGTTTCAGGAATATAAAACCTTTTTGAAAATGCTTAAAATTGGATAATTTTCCATAAAATGAATCGAACGTATTGTCCATTTCAGGAAATTTTCTTTTCATACATTGAATTGTTAGCAGACATATGTGGAAGTTCTTCTGCATAGTTACCGTAGCGTACGTCGGTCATCCAGCGTAGGGTACGTATGCAGAGTTAAAGCATGCAGAGTACACAGCAGATACGCATGCACATACGTCAGTGACTCGTATACGTCATGCAATAATAGTGAACAAGCTCGCAATGGGTAATGTTGTACTGTATATAATAACTGCAGACAGAGGGCCGGGTGACCTCCATGGTTAGTGAAGGTAAATCGTAGATAATTTTCTTCAAATTTTTTTCGAGTGATCATTATCACAAACATTTCTTCCATTCTAAACGGAAATGTGTTGTAAGGTTAATTCTAGGACTAACGTTAGAGTTATAAGGTTGCGCATTTTCAGTGTGGCAAACACTGAGACTGAGAGCGACACGCTAAGCTAGCCCTTTCGAAAAGAGCCATGCTTTCTCATAAAGTTTTCATAAACTTCAGGCCGTCCACACACCATAATCGAATTAAATCAATAGATACATCAACTTCCTGCCATAAATCTCAATAGCCTAAATGTTGTAATTTATAAGATGAATGATAATTTTCCTTAAATTGCATCCATAATGTTAACCATCCTGAGTACCGGTGGGGCTTAACGAGTTGCACAATGTTGTAGTACGGTACAATCATACAATGTACAGTACATACAGTATGCGTATCGCGTGCCTACGTACATGCATTTTTGCATGCTTGCATATCCTGCCATCAGCTTCAAGTGTCTGCATAGCAGCTTTCATTGGCTGTGTATAGTCTCTGGCTCCACAGTGGTGGTGGAAAAAAATTCGTCCGTTCCTGCCGATTTCCCTCATTTGACCTTTGACCTTCGCTACTTGCATTCATTCCGAAATACCGTATTGTCCCGGTTTACCCAAAAATATGTGTCTATCCTCTTCCTGTGTTGAACAGACTGTTCTAGTTTTAGGCAAATCTCATGTACCATTCACTGCAGATGCATCAATGATGGATGTTGTACAAAAGCAATTTATGTACTATCAGTAGTCAGTGTGTGATACTGATATTCCCAAAATATTTGAGAAGCAGCAACACCAGGAGACGTACAGTATCAGGGCGTGAGGTTATCTTGAAACTAAACTCATCTATCAGAGACTGCTGTATGGGATCGTGATCTGGATGATTACTGTACAACACTCCTGGTGGGGTCAAGCATGCAGGGTTGGGTGTGCACATGTATAGTTAGTCCTGCTGCAGCAGGAATTTTTAAGGCAGAATCCCTGGACTGCTTTGTGTCTTCCACTTGAGTAGAGCTAGATGGAAGAAGGTTCTAGTCCCTGATGGTACAAAGCTATATTATTGCAGTGCTTGCTAGTTTGGATTGGGACATAGCTATTGTGGTATTGATGGCTTGAGGGACAAATCATCAAATGCAGGAGGTCTTCAACTGGATAAAAAGAAGGCCCATTCCAGCCTTGCAGAGAGTTGTTACTCTGTTTACAGTTCTTCTATCTTTAAGGTTCTTCTACCCTATATGTGATTCCTTTAACATTTTGGTCATTCTACTAACGGAGCAATAATCAATGAAAACAAATCTAGTCATCCTATGTTGGATCTGCTCAATTTTTTTGAGTCATTTAATAAATAAACTTAAGACAATTGAGGGCCCAGTACCATGCCCTTTGGTACACCTGAGATAACATGGGTGCTTGATATACCACATACTGCAGCAATATTGGAAAGCAGCAATTCTTCCCTGCACTTTAGAAAAACAAAACTAGGTCCCAAGGAGTTTCTCCACTGATTTAACTTTTGTCCAGGTGCTCCAAAAGTTAAAGGTTAATAGTGATCGCTGTATATAAAGAGAGGGGTGTTCTCTTTACAAAATGTTTGCTATTTGATGATAAATTTAGTTATGGCCTTCTTTGTTGATTAAGTACATTTCTGGTTATCATTAATACTCAATGTTCACACTTAAATTATTGCTGTTGCTTTGTTCTAAGGTTTTGAATTGATAAATAATTTCTGTCCGGGTGGCTCAACTTTTTGTCACAAACTGCAAATTTTGTCCGGGTGCAGCACCCTAACAAAACAGCTAGTGGAGATCACTGCACGATTAACATTATTGCCCATTAAACAGTTCGCTCAGTTCTATCCTGCAGCTCCCTAGCTTCCCAGGCTTGTGTTGCCAGTATGGCTAGGGGCTGCCCTAGATCATAGGAAATTGCACTCTAAAAACACACTTTTGTCATAAGAACTCTGTCTGTGTCTACCATGCTTGGGTCACCACTTTAGGAGAAAAATTGGCATCCCAAATGTTCTACCTGTAGATCAGAGGAAATCTTGTAACTAGACTGTTGCCTCCATGTGTGAATCACCCATTTGCCTATAGGTGAAAATGTGACATCCAAATGCTCTATAGATTGCACCAGAGATGTAGCTAGCCAAATTTGAGTGCCGGGTAATTGTCTGATCTGGGGAAAGCACCTCACCCCACCCCATGGCATCTACCCCATTTTGCAGCCATTAATTTTTCATTTTTCCCTCATTTACTTTAGGGAGTAAATTTAGGGCTAGTTTTTGGTCTCGGTAGGCAGATTTGTGGTGGGCGGGGAGACGTGTGTTTGCCTGGATCGCCAGGCAGGAATATCGAGTGCTGGGTGTCACCGCCCAGTGCCGCCCACCGCAGCTACATCCCTGGATTGCACTAAGGAAATTGCACACAGAAAACTGGCTCCTCAAATTTTCCAGGGGATGTCGTGGGCCACAAAAAGCCCACAGGCCACCACTTGAGAACAAGGCTGTAGGCTATATCATGGAACTCATGTATGTCATCAGCATGGTAAAACCACACAGGCCTAGGCCTAGGGGTGTTCTAAAATCCGTGACAAGGTCACGGCTGTGATGTGTGGAATTTGTCACAGCAGACCGTAACGTTACGTACAGAAGTCTACACGCTGACATTTCGTTGTGGTTAGGTAGTAATTGCCCTTACACAGTACTCAGTACTACTAGGCTAGTGTACATTATACTATTACTAACATGTGCATTAGTGTATGGCCTACTGTAGGCCTATGCCTGGCGCATTCACTTTTCAAAGGGCACAGGCCTAGTCATTGGTACATACAGATGGACAATTAGACCACAGATAACACTTTTCCATTTGCTCTTTCCAAATCACTACGGAAAAATATCACAATCGTCAATTCTGTCCAGTACTTCAGCAATTTTTGTCACAGACTATTACTTACAATCACGTCACTGCATGTTCGTATGTTCGAGTATAGCGTGACGTCATGGTTGGGTGTACCTAGTCACTGAAGTGGGCTTTACTGTATAGTGTGTTGTAGAAGCACATATACATATGGGTAGTTCCATAAATTAGGGGGCCAATGGTAAAAATACACTTTCAAAGGCTACTGCCATGCAACTTTAATTCACATGATGGTAAATGTGTTTTTATTTTGTCAAGTGCTACAATTTAGGGTGATTATATACTTACCGCAAAATTTGTGTCAGTGGAGTAAATCTTCCCAATTTGGTGTAAAATGAGCTTAAATTAGCCATTTTTAGACCAAAAATTGTGACATTTAGAGTTACCATTTTAAAATTTGAATTTCCCCATGTTTAAAGGCTTATTTTGTGAAGTTTTTAACATTCAATTGTTGATAACATATGAATTATGACAACAAAACATATACTTTAAAGTTATTTTGAGGTTTCATCAATTGGAGGAATTTTATAAAAGATGTTTCACGTGTAAACTTTGGTGTCCCCCTTTAAGCGTGAAACATTCTTACTCCTTTTCCAATAATATTGTTCTTATTAAATGCAGTAATCCTCTTGAGTAGTTTGTAGATTGTTGAGGCCTGGGCACTGCCTCATGCAGTAAACAATTTAGAGAGAAATTTCATTAAAAATAAAAAACACAAGACGATTTTCAGTTTTGAAGACTAGTTTGGTGTCCTTTGAAATATTTACGTTGTGAAACTTGACAGTTGAAATAAACTTATTTGCCAAAGTTCCTGTTTTGAAATATCTTGTGGAATTAAACTTTTTAATATGTCATTTGACATACACTTTGTAAAATTCTGCTGACTGCTTTAACATTTGAAATATTAGGAAATCTATTTTGGTGTCCCCGCTATCTTGTTTACACGTGAAACAAATGTTTTTGTACCACACGATTCAAATAAAACCATACATTGAGAAATGAATGATATTTTTAGCTTTGAAATATTCAAATTATCTAAATAATATGCTTAAGTGCTATGAAAGAGACCCATCTATGGTGTTAATGGGGTAAAAGTGTTTTGGTGTCCCCTTTTACATGTGAAACACATATTTTTTCCAAAATGAGGTCATTTTGAGGATGTAAATAATTCCTGCACCCATGATTGGAACTTACTCCTCATTAGTTTCTAAGAGATTTATAAAACAAATTAAAACATTGTGTCATAGGAAAAAAACAAGAGACATGGATTAAGGGCCCAAAATGTCATGTCACAACTTGGCCTCCAAATAAATGGAACAACCCATATGTATATGCCCTGAAGTCCATACAACCTTAACTGAAAAAAAAACAACCAACCAACACCAAACGAGCCAAGCACAAATTAGATCCTACCACAGTTATGAAAGAACTTGTCAATGTTAACCTTAAAGCAGTGCACAGATGTAGAGTTAACTACCCACTCAGGCAGACTATTCCACTCGTTAACAACTCTATGAGAGAAGCTGAACTTCCTAATGTCGAGCCTTGCAAAACACTTAATTAGCTTCTTACAATGGCCTCAAACCCGAGAATTACTTTGAACCCTTAAATGTTTGTTTGCTGTTGTGAAGATCCCCCCAGACCGTAAAGTTTGGCCTGTGCGGGGAATCGATTTAAGTTGTTCCCCGCGCAATTGTGCCATCACTATCGTGCAAACGACAACTGGGTCAAATCCAAAAGTCTTGTATGTGCGACGGGACGGAAAATGATGTGCATTCTCTCATGGGATTCCTTATTGATGGTAGTCATGGTTTCTATTGTTTCATACCATGAACCAGTCACAAATGAACTTTCATGAAATGAGAAAAAAAATTTTCCTCTCCTCCCACCATTGCTGTGGTAACCACAAATTCGCCTGCGACGGGACGGAAGTGAAGGAAACAACACTTTTGTAGGTTCTGAACATTTTATTCAATTCCTTCAAATTTAACAGGAGAAAAAGGAATTCTCAAAGAGAATATTGAGTGTAACAGCTCTTCTCAAAAATGCAACTGTAACATTTAAAAAATGAACATGTCCTTGTAGATTGAATTGGAATGAAAAAAAAAATCACCTGCGACGGGACGGAATTGCGACGGGACGGAATTTTGTCCACAGTTGCTGGAAGATTGGAACATTTGATTTTGAAATTGAATAATGTGATTCTTTAATAGCAAGTTGGTCAACTAACTCCAAGTTGCAACAAGAGTTGAAGCTTACTGGCAAAATCTATAATTATAAGGTCAGGATGAGATGAATAATAAACTGCATGAACACTAAAAACAATGAACACTATGATAAACTATGCCCACACGTACATTTCAATGGAAAATGGCAATGTTCATTGGTTTGTAGGCTATCAAGAACAAGTAGCTGCCTAGGTTTATGCATGCAATGATAACAACCAGTACTTACACAGTACAACCCATTGTATCCTATGTCCCTGAAACACAGTATTTTATTACTTGCTAAGAATGGAGCAGTACTGGTTCCCTGAATTTGAACTGTCCCCTGGACCCAACTGGAACGGTTGGTGAAATTTTACATTTAACATCATCTTTTGTGTACCACACAATATCCTTCTCACCACCATCATCCTCTGGCCATTTCCAGTTTCCCCCAGATTTTGCCATTGCATGAACAGGTCTACACATTTGCACCTACAATGGCCAACACCTCTCCAGGATACAAGTCAGAATCATAACTAACAATGACCCAATCTCCCACATCAATTTCCCCTGTTTGATTTTGCCCATCACCCACACTGCCTTCATCACTTTCATTGAAAACCTCATCCTGCACATAGTGATACACTTGTTCACGGAATGCTTGCTCTTCTCCCCACTTCTCACTGAACTGGCTGTTGAAGTAGAAACTGAGCTTTGTGATGTTGTTACTGATACTGCGTTTAATGAATCGAACCCTCAATGTCCCAGGGATTTCATGCACTTTGCCAGGAATTTGCAGATGGTCATTATGTATTTCCTCAGAACCTACAAACACCACTTCAGTTGCCTGGACCCTTTAATTTGCATATGCAGCAAACTGTTGTGCATCACCTATGGGAACTGTCTGCTTTGAATTATCATACATTAGGTTCAGTCCCTCTTCAGAAGCAGATTAACTTTAAATGGAATTTGTCTTAAATATTGTAGACCATGGAAGGTAAGAATAGGCTACAGTATGTGGTTGCTATTTGGATGGAGGCCGGGGAGACGGCCCAGGTAGGGAGACCAGGTAGGAGGCCAGTTGGGGGGCCCAGGGGCTATGTGGGCCACCACAAGCTTTCAGGGCAAAAGTAGCCCCTAGAGTGCCAAAAATGTTGTCATACATAGGATGAAGTGGTTCTTGCCTTGTATTTATTTGTCCAAGAATAAGGCCAAGATCCAAGATATCATAAGCACGGAATAGAGCAAAAGCTTCAATTGTCACTTATGTTGCCGCAGGTTGGCAAAAGAAAATTAGGGGGAAAATGGTCCAGCATGCCATCCATAGTGTCATCACTGCTGATAGCAAGCAAACATTGTTGGATACAGAAATGAAATGACTATGGAAAATGATACATCCTCCTACTTCATTTTTTGTCCCAGCACACAAGGAATTCTGTCCCGTCGCACATGAAATTCCATCCCGTCGCGGGAAGAATTCCGTCCCGTCGCGGGAAGAATTCCGTCCCGTCATGGAATTTTCTATCCCTTGCTAAAGTTGAACGAACTGAGCTAAACAGAGGAAAATGACTTTATGTGGTTCAACTCACTTAGTATTGATAGTTCCTAATAATTAATTCTCATCTTGCCACCCTTTTTGCAGATAAATGTAAAAGAAAGGTGTCAAAATGCGACGGGACGGAATTCTGTAATGCAAAAGTCGCGATTGATCGTAAATACCATGGATCGAGAAAATTACTTCTTGCAGTTTCATTAACTACCTAACATTCAAAATTGTCTGGTGATAAAAAACTATGTAACATCATTACCATTCATAGATGCTGTTGAATGAAGATATTTCCGTCCCGTCGCACTGATATAACAATTTCCTCACTTTTTCCCCAAATTTCACATTAAAAACATAAAGTTGTGGATTTTTCGAGTTTGAAAAAATGAACCTCAATATGTGCCCTACAAAATCATGTAAAAGTTTCCACTGATAATGCAAGTTTGTTTTTACACATTGAGGGTGACCACTTTTGGATTTGACCCAACTGGCTGCACGTAGCCTTCATAATGGGATGGCATACCACAGGAGTTCTCAGCATTATACTGTAGGCCTATATTGTATTCATACACGTACAGTACAACATCCATCATTTACAGTGTATGCTGAGAACAGTTACATGAATGCCGCACAGGCGTTCAAATTAAGCATTACAATTTACATACATACACACATATACATGTACACTATATGCATAGCGTATGTGTATCATCTGTATGTATATGAGGTCTGTGCGGCAACATACGGCATACGAAAGTGTGGCCATTCTAATCTAGGCCTAGTGGGAGTGTATGATATGCATTGGTAGGCTTGTGCATTCCACACATTGAAAGGTTGGTATACGGGTTTTCCCGCACACTTTTTTCATTCCTTGTTTCATTCCCGGCGCACAAAACAAAAACTTTACATTCTGGATCCCCCTGCTTACAACTCCAAGTCCATCAGATTTTGAGATACGTCAATGTCCCTGAGTGAAGGGTTTAAGTTTTGGAACTGCCCCAATTTGAAGAGTCCAATGGGGCAATGGTTGTGGTGTCTGAAAGGTATTTCGTGGAACTGCTATCAACAATTTATTGTACACACTAGAACACTGGAAACTGGACTAGGCCTATTTCCCAATGCCAAAACCTCTTTCAAACGTATTATTACCTAAAATGTAACTATTTCATCAAACAGTGTGATAAATTGTCCAATTCAAGCCTTAATATCGGCCAGTGATAAAAAGACGGCGAAACAAAAGACAATAGGACCGACAATAGGCTAGGCCCTATAAACGATTGGCTATTCAAATTGCACACATTTTTAAAGTGTCGCTTTGATGGTACGCACTGGAACTGGAAGGCCTATCAAGCCTTGGCATAAACCAAGGTTGCAATGTGGGATACCTTACCGTTTTTGCCTTCTTTGCTCATTTTCACACTCAGTCACAGCAACGTTGACGTCCTTAGCTACACAGGCAGTTCTAGCGTTATATAGTACATACATATGGCACGCCAAAAGGCTCACCACATATGATGATGTACTAAAAATACACGTACATGTACTAAAATTACACGTTCATGTACCAGAAATACACGATGATGTACTAACTTCATACGATCATGATGTAAATTTACACCATCATATACTAAATATATATGTTCATCATGTTAAATGTTACGATGTATATGTAAAACCACTCGTTGTACATATAAAAACACACGTTGTACTTGTAAAAACTTACGATCATCATGTTATTATTGTCCTCCCCGCATGCCATACTGAGTGAGCCTTTCGGCGTTCACGAAGTCCGCCGAAAGGCTCACCGACATACGTTCATCATCTAAACTCATGCGATGTACTAAAAATACACGTTCATGTACTAACTGCTTACGATCATGTACTGAATGCATACGTTCATGTACTGAATGCATACGTTCACGTACTGAAAAGTCAAAACTCACGATCAGCATGTAAAATACACAATATCACAACTACGTGATAGGTGTGCATGTGGGAACATTTCTGTAAAAAGTAATTTTAATTTATGCAAATTTCCTGAAAACATAGAATAACAACAACGGGGATAGCACCTCTTGCAATAGTCCGGTAATGCCGCCTCGATAAGCTCCGCGGACGGCCATCTTAAATTTATTTAACGAATACGCACTGTCTTCTAGGCCTAGGCTAGGCTTGTTACTGTTGCGTAATACTGATGATGCCATGTATACACGCGCATTATTAACGGTCTATACTAGCGTGGCCTACCCAATAAGTGCAGATCACTAAAAAGTACTTACCCCGATGATGATTCCACTAACACATTTGGATTCAATCAACTGGATGACCGATCATAAACACTGAGCTACACATGAACATCGTATAAATTGACAATGCACTTAGTACATGAACGTATGCATTCAGTACATGAACGTATGCATTCAGTACATGAACGTATGCATTCAGTACATGATCGTAAGCAGGTAGTACATGAACGTGTATTTTTAGTACATCGCATGAGTTTAGATGATGAACGTATGTCGGTGAGCCTTTCGGCGGACTTCGTGAACGCCGAAAGGCTCACTCAGTATGGCATGCGGGGAGGACAATAATAACATGATGATCGTAAGTTTTTACATGTACAACGTGTGTTTTTATATGTACAACGAGTGGTTTTACATATACATCGTAACATTTAACATGATGAACATATCTATTTAGTATATAATGGTGTAAACTTACATCATGATCGTATGAAGTTAGTACATCATCGTGTATTTTTGGTACATGAACGTGTAATTTTAGTACATGTACGTGTACTTTCAGTACATCATCATATGTGGTGAGCCTTTTGGCGTGCCATACATACATATATATAAATAGACAAGGTAGCGCACTTCTTCCACACAAAGGCGTTCAGTAGCCAGATTTGGCCTATTTGGCCATATATGCACGAGTACATGGCCAAGTTAGTAAAAAAATTGCCAGTTTGGCCAAAGCATTTGAGGATTTGGCCGTATTAGTGCATTGCAGCCAAATCTGGCTACTGAACGCCTTGGTGTGGAAGAAGTGCGCTACCTTGTCTATTTATATAAATGTATGTACTATATAACGCTAGAACTGCCTGTGCTTAGCTACAGCTTCGGGCGATTTTGGCCTATACCTTATCTATAGTACAGTACCTCCTACGCTATCATTAGTTTAGTTTTGCATGCATGCAACCCGCTGACCCACGAGAAGTCCGTGATGCAGCACGCCCAATTTTTTTTCCCACGAGGTTATGGGCAAATCTGATTTTCAAATTTTTTTCAAATTTGTTTCTAAATCATGGCTGGGGTTAGGGTTACGTGGGCTGGGGTTATTTGGCCTGTTCTTTCATAATCTGGCGTCAGAATTACAAAAAAATGGTTCAAAAGCTGTCATTTTGGAATTAGGGGTGTGGCCTATTTCCAAGAAGCTGATTGGTTCATTGGCATGATTTGCCCATAACCTCGTGGGAAAAAAAAATTGCGCATG
>JAIZAY010001215.1:0-18910 GCA_029531755.1 Holothuria leucospilota | reverse complement strand
GCAATCAGTTCGGCTTCCTTCTCCTCTGCTGCTTTCCTCTCTGCCTCCCTTTTGGCCTGTTCTTCAGGGTCAACATCTTTGAAATTTCCAAGTTTGTTTCTCATCTTGAATGCTCTCACAGAGTCTGAAAATTACCCAAAAATTACAGACTACAAATTTCACTTGGAAGTACTAACAAACTTTACTTCTAAACTTGCAGTTTTCTAGTCTTGGCACTTTCTGGACTCCAAAAAACCTGTTTATAACAAAGGCTAGGAAACCTTTGGGCTATCTACAAGCTAGCAGTCTTCCCTTAAAAAGTACCATAAGAAGAAAATCAGAGTACAGGCAACTTCCACCACCTGGTCTTTCTGTATGTTTGTGAGATAGACTGAAGCAGGACTCAAAGTGTAACTTAAAATTACAAGAATTTAGATCAAACCAGAAAGCCAAAAGGCCTAGTGATTCCTTGACAATGAAATTTAAAAAGCAATCTTCGAAGCACTAATTGCAAGGATATGATAAGAGTGAGCACTATTTAAACATATTTTAGCATTTGCCGATGACGTTCTCTCCCTAAACTCATGTTTTGAAGTTACCCTTCTTAAGATAGCTCTAAGTGTGACATACACACACACATACATACAGCACACATGGCATCACCGTCGCATAGATTCCTCTACAGGGGGTAACTACGTCAGGGAATCAAAAACTTTGTCTGGTCTCGATCTTTCTCAAATTCACATAGTAGGCCTACCCCCTATCCCTATGCTGAAAAGTCTGTATGCTGTAAGCCACAAATTTATCATGCAACAGGACTTATATTTCACGGTATACCAGTATTTTTGTAAGTACTGGTACTGATACGTTACCACCCATCATAAGGTACTGAAGTATCGCTGAGAACCATACCCAACGGTACTGCGAAAATATTTTTTAAAAATACAAGTGAATGAAATATTACTGAAATATATATACCATATCCATTGGATAACTGCCTTGAGTTTTTATATTAAAATATAAACATGAAATGTTCATCATTTTCACCATACTGTACCAATCACAAATTTCACCTCAGAAATGTTAATTTTAATGTTATTCTACGTTGCTAGTGAGAACCCTTGTGATCAGTGCTGGAAAAAATGTTTATTTCCTGGGAAGCAGTGTTTCTGCTAAGCTGCTATGACGCGATTTTGATGCAATGACTAGATCTGACGCACTGATGTTCATGGCAAAAAATAAAAAATAGGGTTTCATTTGTTCCTAAAGTTGATGCAGTGTAGACGCATGGCACTGAAATTCCTAGTGAGTCAAATGTTCTCATACTGGGTATATTGACCCAATGGATAATTTCTTAGAGGAAACACTGCCGGGAAGGGAGTAAAATTTCCCTCAGTTCTTACAATATTCTGATGTATAAAAAGGAAAATGTCCCTCCAGTTGCTAACATTTCACTCTAAATGCAAAAATTTCCCGGGAAGGAGCCTCCCAGCTTTTTCCACCCATGCTTGTGATGTTTGTTTTAACTTGAAGGAGAACAAAGTTGCAAAAACAGCTTTGTGCTGTATTTGTGACTCATCTAAGTTTAAAACTTTTATAGAAAATTATATTATTAACCCATAAAGGATTACAAAAATATTTCTGAAAAATTATATATGTAAACATACAGCTTTGTCAAAATGAGCTTACAGCATAATGGTTTCATAAGTATAGGCCTACACATTACTATGCATAGTATACAGTGTGCAGATATAAATTAACCAATGTACTGGAAGCACAGCACGAAGTGACTGCTTGCTGGAAGTGCGACTGAACGAAACGTAATCAGGTGAGTACAATTTGCCACAAACCCCATTGGCAATATCATTCTACCATTGCACCACTGTGGACACAGTTCAGGCCAAGTCCAGGGTAACATATGGTGGAGCCACTCCATGAATGTTGCCAATAAGGGTCCAAGGAACCATTAACTGACATCCATGTACCAATATTCCATTTTCAATAGTACACAGTCGGGCCGAAGCCAACAGTCAGGAGAATGGCAGTGACAAATAATGCTATCTAACAATGCTCACGTCATTTTGTTCTTATTGCGAGTCAAGTCTTCACTTCTCTTTAATATCAAGAGTAAAAATATTGCTGTCACATCCCTAGCCACATCCCGGCCGTAATCGTAACCAAAGTCTCTCACAGAACGAACTATAAAAGGAAATACTTTGAAGCCTACAGTACTGTCATGCAACTAATTGGCTATTTCACACCATCTTACCATGTATTGCATAACACAGGGTGTAGGCTCACACGTTTGTTTTTAAGTGTTATAGTATCATACAGAGCGGTAAGTAATGCATGCATGCACTTTATTACTACATAAATATCTGTTCGATTTTGTTTGCAAATCAATGGACTGTACCTGACTACCTACATACGAGTCAATAGATCGAATGTGGCCTACTGTCTATGTGATTTGCTGCAAAACAGTCATGAAAAAATTGCTGCATGAAATGTGTTCATAACGTTAAGGTTGTAGCCTACCCGCTACTATTAGCGGCATATATTTGTTGTGGTTCACTGACCTGGCGCGGACCAGCGTAGCTACAACCCTGGTTGACTCCTTATCACTTTATAAGCTTAGAGCTGAAGAATCAAACATTTTTGCAGGTATTTTCTTGTGTTAAAATTTGGATTTTTTTTCTCTTATGGTACCAGTATTGCAGTAGGCCTATACCGGTACCGTTTGTGGTGGTACTGACAGTAGGCTACCAAATTTCAGCAGTACCATGAAACATTACAGGGGACTATGCCACGCCAACTTACTAACACCCCTGTCTCAGAGAGAATAATCCTGACACTACAGTGCATTACTGTTTGTTACTGCAGACATAGGCTTAGGCCTAGGCATACTGTGTATTTGGCTTAGGATGCAGGCTAGGCCTAGGTTAACATTATTGTTTGTTAATGTTATACCACAATGAAATCGCCATTGTGCACCAAAGCCAGTATGGCATACAACTTTATTTGCCACAGATCTGCATGAAAACTGTTGAACTTTCCTGTATGGGCCTAGGCTAGACACCGTCGGAAAACATGTATGTTACGCCGAAGATTTTCGGCGGGCAGTAAAGACCTTAGGCCTATAGGCTACACCAATTGGATGGCGTGATTTTCTTGTCTTTTACATAAGCCTACACACTGTACTTAAAAGACAGTACAACAATTTGCCATGGCGTAAAAGTTGAGGAAAAAAGGTGACTGGCGTAAAAATTCGATGTAGCAGATGCGAACTTTCCAGACTAGGGCTGCACTTCTAATTGTAGGCTAGGCCTAATCATTGGCCTACATGCAAGCACAGGCATAGCGTTATACATTAAATACCCTATATAGGCTATATAACAGTGGAAAGGTAGCGCACTTCACGACCTTTCGGTACCAACTTTGCCTACCTGAATCATGATTTTAATCATTTTATTTACCTTATTTACAGCGTACCTTGACGGTTTTCAATACACATGAATGTTCCAATCACATGCATCGTTTGTTGATTCATTTGGCCAAAAAATATTGTAAGAAACAAAAACATTTCTCTGCGAAAATTTGGTTTCCAGACTTCACATTTAGTCGTTGCGATGGTGACGTCACATACATTAAGGGAATTTCCCTCCTTCGAAATCCGGTCCTCCCATTGGATAGTTCGGCCAACCTCATGAGAGAGTCACTGCGTTATGACAACTATCCAATAGGAGAGCCGAATACCACTGCTCACAGCTTACTATGATCTTCTGGATACGGATGCCCATGGGGTATGGTTAAGTTTTACAGAGCATGTAGTAAGTATACGTAGATCGTTACAACATCATTGATTTGAATGGTCCATCAGAGCTACCGTAGAATGAAGTCCTTGAAAGAAAATGCCAATTTTGACCTCAAATGACTTCTAATTTTCATGAAATTTTAGGACAAGTATGTAATACATAAAAGCAAGTCACACAGCAAGTTTCAAGTTAAACCAAGTTCTACATTCAAAGATATTGTGCTTGGACGATTTTGACCCTTTCACCTCTGGTGACCCCAAATGACCTTTGACCTCTACCAAAAACAATAGGGATCATCTTCCTAATTTGGGCCATGCACATGCCAAGTTTGAGACTCCTTGATGTTACACACCTTGAGATAGAGTGTTTACAAGCAATTTCCAAGGTGTTTACCATATGACCTCTGGTGACCCCAAATGACCTTTGGCCTTCACCAAAAACAATAGGGATCATCTACTCAAAAAGGGGTATCAACATGCCAAGTATGAGATCCCTACAGGTTACCCTTCTTGAGATAGAGTGTTTACAAGCAAAGTGTCACATACACACATACACACACACACACACACACACACACGGCATCACCATCGCATAGATTCCTCTGACTACCTCAAGGAATCAAAAAAAGATTGAAAAATAAATCCCACTGGTCCAACTCTTCATCTTCACAGGACATTTCTGTGCTGAGATATAAATGTTGAAGCTTATTCACACACCGGGAAAAAATGTGGAATTCGGGAAGCTCATTCCCGGGAAATTTGGCGTGAATGCCGTCACTCGCGGGAAATTTCCACTGACCAAAAAAAAAAATTATTAAAAAAATGACCAAGTCATAGCGCCAGAAGCCATACCAGCAACAAGGTCTGGTCTAAGAGCAATGACTTTGTTTCAATACATATAAAAAAAAAAAAAGAAAAATGTAAAAGAAAAGTGTTGGATATTATCCCCTTTACACGATAATGTGTTTCATAACTGCTAGCACTAATACAGCAGTATGTAGATTCGGCATCTTGGAGCGACACGACATCAATCTGCAACTGTCTGCGGTAGTCAATAGTGTGGGGAGTGCAGTGAAAAAAATTGATCGGAATAGATATCCACCATTTTTTTAAATTGTGATAAAAAAAATCTTCCACAACCTATAGGGCACAGAAAATAACAATTTCCTAAGAGAGAACACTTCAGGCTTAATAATCATGCTATTTGTGTAGTTATACACAATAGTGACAGAGGGTAATCATGAACTGCAAATTTATGAAAGAACAGTTTCATCGTCCGCTCGAAAGATTCACTCAATATTAAAATGCATGCTATGTGCTGAGAACAGGCATTGGACTTGTAATTATACACGTGTCAAACGTTTGGCTTCCGCATTCATTTGTACTGCTTGAAACCATTTATTTCTGACCTCGTCACAAAAATGATAATTTGTAGTGCATGCATGTAAATAATGAAAAAGACAGCACCATTTTATATGTAAGTCCCCTCCTAAGAGCAATTTTTTTCAAACAGGGAGAGGAGACACCCTCCCCGTGTCCTCCTTCCCTTATATCCCTACCCCTCAGGACGGTGATCACTAACTGTTCTTGCTGGAAATCTGAGTTGCATTCCAGGGAAATCTGCATTTATTCTGGCCCTGCTTATTCACTCAAATGAAAATGGTACACTGTGCAATAATTTGTAATGTCACTAGCACTACTCAAATTACAATCTTTGTTCTTCCTGAAGTCACTCACTGCACCATGGGTCAAAATTAGATCACTTTTTTCATTGGCCCACAATCACTTGGCTACACAACCCCTATCCTGAGTCTGCAACATGTGTTTTGCAAGAAAAGATTTCATTTCACTAATTATTTCTTTCACAACAATATATATGTGCATGAACAATTTGAAGAGCATCAGGTTTACAATATATGGTTTTCTAGGTCATTTAAACCTAGAAACCCAGAATTTTGAAAGGAGAGGGAGGCATTCAATGCAAGTTGTACAACAGGTATACCCCAAACTATTGCATAATTGACTGTTTCAGATTAGGTGAATAAATGTCAATACTTCATACCTCAACAACTGAATAACAGGGCTTGAAATAACCAGACAGACCAGAGATCATGGCCTTCAGGCCCCCACCACTTTGCTCTGATGACCCTCAAAAAATTACCAGTACCATAGGCCATAATGGCCTTGATGCCCTTCTGTAGTATTTCTACATGCTGTTGTTTACCTTCCGAGTTTTAAGCCTTGACTACCCTCCTGCGTGGCCTTGGTGCCCTGAAAAATTTCTCCCAACCAGAGGCCATTTGGCCTCACCCTTTCCAGTTCCTACGTCAAATCTTGGAATAAGCTATGAAGGTGGGAGTTAGAACAGTGAGATTTATTTGTCACTGCCTGCAGTATATATATTTTTGTAGTTTAAGACTTAGAAACTTCACATAGTTGCTTCTATCCTGCTTACAGTACATGTATTAACTAAAGTCTGCATCATTACCAGTAGTTCAACAGATCTGTCCCATTTTGGTTATGTTGGTATGTCAACATTCATATTTTGAATTAACATTAAGAGATAATAACCTGATCTTTTGGAATACTCTTCTTCTGATATTTCATATTTTTCAACTTGAGACACATCTTCAAATTCTCCTTTTCCTTTGCTGTTATCTATAACCTAATAACAAAAGATATATTGTAAGGACCGAGAGCAAAAGTAATGTACAGTACTATACATGAGATAAAATGATAAAGGGAAAATGGTAGACTGGCTCACAATTTATACTGCAATTTCAACCAACACCTTACTGTTCTGGGAAGTACCCTCAACAGCACTATGATGGCCATAATGGTGACACTTATACATTATAATATCTGCATGGCTATATTAATAATACTCCATAAGAAATGTGCTGCACAAATTTGTCAAAATTACTAAAGGGAATGAACCTAAAATTTGAAATTACAGAAATGAATGTACAGTACATACAGCATTCTGAACACTGGTTGAAAAGAAAAGGCAAGTGCGTCCTATATTCATTCACAAATTAACCTGATACAAGGTCCTCGAGGAGGTAATGAGCACATGAATAAGATTACATACTAAAATTTCTTAGAAATAACTCTCTGTAACATGCTTACTTGTTCCATTTGTTAAGAATCAGACAGAAAAAATTTATCAAAGCATGATTCCTTACATGAATTTTCATATTGTCATCTACAGGATAGGACCCAAGCAAAGCATCATCATTGTCCAAGTTCCCCACCAGTTTGCCTTCTTTGCTGAGTAGTTGCAGCTGCATAGAGTTTGCATTAGCTCCAGCAATTAGTTCTAACTTACCCTGTCCATGAAAATATAAAGAAAGAAAGAAATACTATGAGTCACATGACAGATGATAGATGACACAAACATACCAAATAAATGAACTGATACATCGGTCACAACTGCGACCACTCTTTCACTAAATGTGATCTCAGTCTCACTCTGTTAACTCTTCAAACTGTGTGAATATTCTTTTAGATATATTCTATTAATATTAAACTTTGACAGAGCTCTTTGCTTTATTAACCAATTTAGTTAACTATCAAACCAAACCCTACTCATGTATCAGGTAACAAGTTAGCATTGTGTGGTATTAGGTTTAATAGTATTAATACAACTTAAATAGAACAAATGCAACAACCTTCTGGAGCAAGTCCAAAGTAAAATGTTTCATATACATAACCTATAGTAACACAACTGCACAGCAGACTGTCAAGGTTGGGTACAATCTAACAATTACAGAACTTGACACCTGTCCAAATTATAGAGTCACCCAAGCTGGCCATCATGATGTCAATGTTAGAAACATATAAGACACAACAGGTCCTATCAGAAAGTTTCAAAACAATGTGCCATTTAAGCAAGTGACATGGGGAGGAGTGAACACATGTAGTAAGTTGTAGGGAAGTTTGTTATGTTTGCCAGTGATTTCTAGGTAGGTGTTAAAAGGATGGAGTGTAGTATAATATACTCAATGCTCTGATTGAGAGCTTGTCATTAACTT
Source organism: Holothuria leucospilota (assembly GCA_029531755.1). Lineage (NCBI taxonomy): Eukaryota > Metazoa > Echinodermata > Holothuroidea > Aspidochirotida > Holothuriidae > Holothuria > Holothuria leucospilota. Next base: position 11,086 of record JAIZAY010001215.1, on the reverse strand, counting down.
GCAAAGGAGTAGATATCTCTACTGTATGACACTTACTGAAGCTAGGGTATAATAGCACAGGGATAAAACAAAGCCATATAGTGCCCTCAGTATAAGCAATCTCGTACGACAGTATACAAGTAACATACACAGGATGCATTAGCTCTTGAAGTAAATCAAGTTGCAGAAGCATGGGACTTCATTCCTTTCTACAAAGAATTGTGTTGGAATGTCTTCTATACTGTACAACAGTGTCCAGACAATTCTGCCCCTGAGACGACAACTGGAAACAAACATCTCAGCCCCTGAGACAACTCAGCATACAGTACATGACATGTTGGCTACTGACCCAGCACCAGCGACATCTTGGAGCACAATGGATTCAAAGCACATTAATGCACAAATAGTACATATGCATGCAGTAGACAGATTGATAAATTTCATTAATCTGACAAAGGTACTGTATGTAGCTTCATCTGGACAGCCTTGACAGTTCCATGTTCAAACTTATGAGCATAAAGAGATGGTCAATTATTAAGTTAGTGAAGGAACAACTACTTAACTAACTGAAAAAGAGGATTGCTTGCATTGATAGGGACTAACTGTGTATTTATAAGACTGATGCCTGTGCTGAGGTTTGTACTACGGTTACAGCATCAGCTGAATTTCAAGTCAACTTATGAATTTCATTTCAGAATAAGTTAACTGTAATGAAGACCACTGGAAAGCTTATATATCAGTGACATCCTTCTACATGCAAGTTGCTCAGACTGTACTTTTTGTCAGTCAATTCAACATTTCAACATCTGACTGCTTGTAGCTGAAACAACCAAGTTTATCAGGTGTAGGATATGCCTGGCCCAAGTGCTACATGCACGTAGCACTTGACCAGAGAGACAATTTGCTGTGGCTCGCAAGACAATTCATAAATGCCATTTAATCCAATACTTAAATTTCATTTTTGCTTCAGCTACATGAACTTGTAAGAGAAATACTATCACAACAGCTTGTAAAGCAAAGCGTTTCCAGATTTCTGCCTTTCAATTGCATATTTTAGGTCATCAAAAGATAGTGGCTTGACATTTGGTGAGGGTTAGAACAAGTCATATGCAATCCCAATTTTTACTCGTCCTCAGTAAAGGCACGTGTATAGCCGGTCGCTGATAGCTCCCTGTACACTGTCCTTACACCTACTCATTGAAAATCCAGGGTCTTCGACCAGCACTGTGCTGTGTCGAAGATTGATTGTTCTTATAGTAAAGCTAGCAAAGGTGGCAATGCCCCCCTATTTGGTACACTGTAAGGAATCACTTCAAAATTCAAATGCAATCCTAACATAAAATACCAATTGACTCATGATATTGTGAAAACAACACAGCTAATTTTTGTGGGAATTTAAATAAGTAACTACTGTATGTAGCAATCTTTTGGAAAATTTTTGAATTTTACAGGTGTCTACATGCAAAATGGTAGCACTTTTTTGGCAAATCAGTCAACATAAGTTCATTAATTTGTCACCAAAAATATCTGCACTGATACTCACAAGCTCGCAAAATTTAAACCTTTCCAAACAATAGTGATCATTGGTTGTTTATTGTTACCCTTTATTTCTGATGCAGTTCAGGAATCGTGTACCACGTAGCACTTTTGGAGTAAACAACACCGTGCTACTGCTAAGTGATACACCAAGGGAGGCGGGCCCGTGTTAAAATCACACCGAAACGGCATCACACACTTTCCATAATGGGACTTTTTCTTGAATTTGTTTCTTTCGCAAAAATGTGTGCATATCTTAAAGGAATTACCACAGGATGAGTGTAAGATCACTGAAATGTTTATGCAGCCCTGATAGTGCAAAGGTAATTACATATTTTTGCATAGGACTGAGTGGTTATGATAAAGTTGGCTAAAACATTTCATTCATTCATTGGGCTGAAATTTCTGAGACAAGCCATGCCTCTAACCCGTGAAAAGGGCATTTGTTTTTGGTTTTGTAAGTTGCTTCACACAGCTATTAGAATTGATTGCTCCCATAAGAACATTTTTGATACCTGCTATGGAGGTTAGCTATGTTGCTACAGTCTATGTAACAAGAGTGTCTTTTGCAAGGCAAGCAGCAGAATGCACTATGATGTGATGGGTACCGTAATTTGCTAAATTTGTGGTTTAGGTGGGAGGTATACTTCGGAAGGCAGGGTTTTGTTTTGTGGCTCTATCATGTATTGAAATGTGGGGTTTTCAAAGGGTTGGGCCGGTCAGTGGGTTTGGGTGTTCAATGTGGGCCAAACCGACAAAATGCGAGTCACTTGGGAAGTATGGAGTTGACCGTTATTTCGCTACATACTTTTTAGTAGGCTACAGTTGCATTGAGCCTGCTACCCATTCACCATGTCCGTGTCGGCATGTGTGTCCGTATCAATGCAAAATCGCTCACATAGAAAATACATTACGAGCCATCCACTCATTTGTTCCGTTCCGTGTCTGCATCTGGAAGGAATCGCTCCAGGAGCAATTTTTCACGGGCACAGATGCGTGATATGCATGACTTTCAGGACAATTTTCAAATTGAGAAAGATATGATTTTAACGTTCATGATAACATTCAGGTTGGCATGTGAGCTATGGGGACGGTAGCAATGAAACTGAGAATTTTCTCAATTTGAAAACTTTGCCTTGTAGTTCATTACTCTTAGCCAATCACAGCGCATATTACATGTGATGGTAGGCTAGCAGATAGTCAATATACATGTGTTAATCTGCATGGCGAACTTTCGTTCTTTTGCTTTGCTTCACCTTTTACTACGTGTTTCTGTGAGAAAGACACTATGGATAGCTGTGCAGGCTACTGTCATCTGTGATGCTGGCAGTCACTGAAGTACGACTGTGCCTACTCTGTTCCAGTTTTTATTTTCTCACCTTATTTTGCTGTTTAGAATTTATGTTATGCACACAGTTGCATCTGAAGAGGTGTTGGATATTCTGCTGGAACAGAGGACGTGATCCATCAAGTCTTTTGAGGTTCATGGTAAAAGTAAGAGTGTAAAAATAGGCCAAGATGCTTTGTTCTGAGAAATGTCTTACCTTGTTTTATATTCCGGAGTAACTATAGAATACCCCGCCTCAGGTAGCAACCTCTTTTTAAATAGTGGATGTGGAGTCGTAGTGCAATCTGTCCAGTGATTTTGTGACTGCAGCCTCAGCTTAATTTAAGAACGACATATTGTGTGACACACATACTACTAGCCTAGTCAGTTCCAGTAATTAACATCCATCTGAGCCACTAAGCATCCATCTCAGGCTGGATGCTCAGTCGTAGTCGCAGTGAGAGAGTTATAAGTGATGATGAAATCAAGCTTTGTAGCCTCACTAAGCATCCATCTGAGGCTGGATGCTCCGTCGTAGTCGCTGTGAGTGAATTATTTGTAGCAATGACGTCACTGAATAGTCAGTTCCACTAAGCATCCATCTGATGCTGGATGCTCAGTCGTAGTGGCAGTGAGAGTTAAAAATATCGTAATTAGGCCTAAATCAAGCATTGTAGCTCCACTAAGCATCCATCTGAGGCTGGATGCTCAGTCGTAGTCACAGTGAGCAAATTATTAATAGTAATGACGTCATTGAATAGTCATCCAGCTCAGTCCTAGTGACCACGACTACGACTGAGCATCCGGATGCTTAGTGGGGTTAGTCGATGAGGCTGGGTATTCTATAGTTCTAGGCCTACCTATATTCCTAGTGTGTAGTCAGTGTTCGAATTAGAAAAAAAAAGTTACATGCACCTGTGCATGTAGCTACAAAATTTCACCTGCACAAATAAATTCTTACATGCACCATTAAAATGTGATAATGAATTGCATTTGTTCTATCACCAACTCACGACAATGTGTTAGGGATGTCGATTTGCGATTTATTAATAATGAGTTGATCATTTAATCACATAGATATTTTTGCAATTAAACATCGATTAATCGCACTTGTATTCCAGTATGTTGATTCCTCAGAATTGCAGAATCATACCGTGTAACAATTGGCTGAAATTAATTAACAGTTTACGTAGACACAGTTTTGGCACAGCCTGATTTTGTACTTTGTTGTTCATAAATTCATATTAACAATTGCAAAGTTACAAATAAACAATCGTTAAAATCGGTAGTGAATAAGTCAGACTTACTAATTTTATTATGGCTCCAGTTCTGTGAAGCATGGTGCGGTAATGTAGGCCAATACAATCTCAAAGGCAGGCCTACTGGACTACAGTATGGACTATGGTCTATTCATTACTTGCAGCGAGTCTACGTAACTCATTCTAGGCCCTGAGATTTTTCCCGCCGATCATTACCACAAGTCCACAGCCTTGCGCAAAAATACTGCAGTGATGTGCTGAATCTCCCATTATTTACTTTCTTTTAACTCTTCTGAAAAATATCTGTAATACACACAAAATGTTTCTTTGTGTCTATGACAGAAAAAATTACGAACCTAAGCCTACTCGTCTTACTTCCTCTAACGGAGCTTATCCCGTACATGTGTGCATGTACGATACGACATCCTATAACGCACACTGTTGTTTAGTACAGTGCATGTAGGAACGTTTTGCAAACTGGCCATTTTACATATGTCAGTCGAAATCACCGAACTGTTGTCTAGTAAATGAAAACGGACATTGCACAGTTGCACTCAATATATCCTAACGTATGTTGTGTATGTTCTTTATGGCCTATGCTACACACGTGTTTCTTAATTTACGCAAATGAAGGACACATGAATGACACACTGTCTACATGTGATCCGAACATAAATACTGCCGTACGCAAGCTCCTGCAGTCACATAACACGAATTAACAAGTAGATTTCTGTCTATTTAATCTTTTTTATTAATCCCCAACTTAGCTTTTAGGTTGTTGGAGAAATCTATCTCACTCGAATGAAGGACAATTTTAGGCAAGAAAAAGCCTGTCTTTGTACCCTAGACCTACATGCACGCGTGCAGGTAAACAATTCAAAGTTACATGCACCGCCAAAAAGTTACATGCACTGGTGCACGTGTGCATGCGTTATTTCGAACACTGTGTGTAGTAGACCTAGTATTAATGGCCTATGTACGTATTAATGCTTCAAATGCCTGTGTCTGTGACATACAGATAATCACTCAGGGTACAGAGTACAAACCACACAGCAGTTCCTTGGCTATAGTATATCCGGTTCTGTGGTACAGACCTGGCCTAGTCCGCAGTCTGCTGACCTTGTATTTGGGAAGTTTTGGTGCTTCCCATACTAGGTCAGCAATATACCCACTGTCAAAATTGGGCTACCGCACCTTCAAAAATTTTGAATGGTCTCGAACTTTTTCAGATTTACGTATACCCCTACATAATTGACCTCTACGGATCCTTTATATGTTTAGGACCCTTCATTCTAAGATGGGTACCGTTACTTTCCGCCCCTGACTTTCCGCCCCTAAAATTTCTGGGGCAGAAAATAACATTCGGAATCAAAGATTAACTTACAATTTTTTCTACTTCTATTTTCATTTCTGGAACCAAAAAATCGTGGGACTTTTTCAGATTTACGTAGTCTAGAGAAGAATGGACCTATATGAGTACGTATGATCTACCAAGCCTTACCCTATATAGGCCTAGTGCAGCTGCAGATGTGTATTAGAACTTATTCACACCACTGTACATACTAGGGCTGCAACGGTTAAACGGTTAACCGGTTAACCGACCGATCGGTCGGTTAAACGACCGCCAAATGTTGTTTCGTTTAACCGTTTTTGCATCCTAATAAATCTGTCGCCGCAGTTCACCACAGGGCTTTCATTATTTTTTTCACCAAGGAGTTTTTGACTGCCAGTCATAATATGCAAAGGGTATTTGACTGCTAATAATTATTTCAAAAGCGTATTTGACTCCCAGTAAAAATTTTCAAAGCGTATTTACATATTGTTTACTTATTAACACACATACATACAGTACGGTAGGCTATGTACCCCAGCCACAGTATCCACCGCATCATATTTCACTATAGGCTTACTGTGTCAAGTGCATGTCTGTATTAACATACATAATGTTAGGACTACTGTACCTGTGTCTAACGTTAGTCTCCCGATATTGATATTCCGATAAACATTTTCAGAAGTCTTGCACTACAAGAATGTTAGAACTCTCGTCTTTCACTATCATATTCTGTCTCAGTGTCACAACTATTTTATTAATGTTAGAAAAAATACTCATTGTCGAAATAGATCGTAAGTTCACTAACTGCGAACAAAGTAAAGTGTTCTCATGCTGTGTTACCGACACCCCTCGAACAAAATGTGCAGATCCAGTCAAAGGTCAATTACTGTTGTACACAGTCAGTAGATTTGGACGATAATACTATTGGCGTGGGTAACGTGATACGCACATGCTGTTTGATTCAGTATGGTTGCGTACAGTGCATGCATGCTTATACGGCAGTATGTGTGAATGAAAGTGCTAGTGATATTACTAAGTTCTGTGTGAAGTTAGTTGGAATCAAGACCGTACGTAGACTACTGAAAGTGTGTGGCATTAGAATAGGCAAGGGATCACATGAAACTCGTATGGACCGTGAACAGAAATACGGAAAGGGGGTTTATGCAATGCGTATTTGACGTACATTGTAAAAAGTGATACGTAAGTTGACTCTTTGCTTTCATACTCGGATGCGTATTTGACTCCTTATCCCACTTTTTCCACGCGTATTTGGACTTCCCCAATACGCGTAATATGCAAATACGCACACTAATGAAAGCCCTGTCACCATTATACCTAAACTCGTTTATGCAGTAAACCGCAGAAGTTGCTTGCCCAAAACTACGTAATGGTTAACCGTTAACCGTTCGGTTAATAAAAACGGTTAAACGGATAGTGAATTAACCGGAAATGCACAGCCCTAGTACGTACAAGTTGAGAAAACAGGTGCACTGGCGTAAAAATTCGGTGTAGGAAATATGAACTTTCCAGACTGGCCTAGGCCTAGTTCAGGGAACAAAGTGTACGTGAGAACTAGGCCTAGGTACCCTAGTACCCAAGTACCCTTGACTTAGTTATATCAAACTCGCCAAATCAGTTCACTGAAATTTCCCCCTTAGATCAGTTTAGTGATCATGTGGCTTTATTCTGTAGACTGAGGTGTCTCTTTCCGATCAAAAGGAAACCTCGTAGGCTTATCTGGCAATTCTCTAAGGGTGACTATGGTGCTATGAGAAACGATACCCGGAGTTTCACATTGGGGTACTTCAATGGGGGGCAAAATAACCGTACTGTGGACGAAAACTGGCAGCTGATTAAGTCCTTTCTCGAAAGAACTGTTAAGAAGAATGTTCCCACCAAAAGAACTGGAGCTAAAACATCTCTCCCGTGGGTTACCGATAGCATTCGTAAGTTGATTAGAAGAAGGGACAGGCTGCATGCTATCTTCAAAAAAACTAACAATACCAAGATGCATGACAAATGGGCTGAATTGCGGTCTAGAATCAAAAGGGAGGTCCATATCTCCCATACAAATTATGTTAATGGTATGATTGGTGATATAAAACATGACACTAAACCTTTCTGGAGGTACATAAATGGCCAAAAAAAGGATAAACATGGCATCCCCCCTCTCAAGACGAATAGCAAATTAACTATTACTGATCTGGATAAGGCCTGTGCTTTCAATGCTCAGTTCACAAGTGTATTTACCAAGACTTTGTTTAGTGTTATCCCTTTCTGCAGACCAGCTTGTAGCAGAATGGCTGATATTACCATATCTACTCATGGAGTTGAAAAACTGTTAAAGGGCTTGAATAAAAACAAAGCCGTTGGACCTGATAACATTCATCCTTGGGTCCTTAGTGAAATTGCCTCTGACTTTGCTCCTATTTTAAGTCACTTGTATCAGCAATCCCTTACAAGCGGAAGGATACCGGCTGATTGGAAGATGGCAAACGTTTGCCCTGTTTACAAAAAAAATGACAGTTCTCTCCCTAGTAATTACCGTCCCGTTTCGCTCACTTGTATTTGCTGTAAATTGTTAGAGCATATTATAAGTTCCAACTTGATGGACTTCTTTGAGGCAAACAATACACTTTCAACAAAGCAGCATGCTTTTAGAAAGTCGCATAGTTGTGATACCCAACTAGTATCAGTCGTCGAAGACTGGGCTTCGGCCCTGGACTCACAAAAGCAGGTTGATGTCTTCATCTTGGCCTTTGAAAAGGCCTTTGACACCGTGCCTCATGAACTGCTAAAAACCAAACTGTTTAGCCTTGGTGTTTCCAAACAGGTTCTTCGGTGGGTCGACGACTTTCTCTCTGATCGTAAGCAAGCTGTTGTAGTTAATGGTACTCGGTCCCCTTTTGATGATGTTGTCTCTGGTGTTCCTCAAGGATCTGTCCTAGGACCCATTCTTTTCCTTGTTCATATTAATGACATTGTAAATGCTGCCTCCTCTAATATTAGACTTTTTGCTGATGACTGTGTCTGTTATCGGGTCATAGAGAACGTTAATGATTGTTGTTTGCTCCAGAAAGACATACATAATCTAGGTCTTTGGGCCAAGACTTGGGGCATGAGATTCCAGCCCTCTAAGTGCAACATCATTACTTTCGCTAGAAAAAAAAATCCGGTCAACTTCGATTATGTCTTGAACGATGTGAAGTTAGTTAAGGTTGACTCGATAAAGTACCTAGGTGTCACGATTTCTAACGACTTAAACTGGGATAAACACATTCAGTCTATCTGCAATAAGGGTAATAAGATTTTGGGCATACTTTATAGAAATTAATCATTTTGCTCTCGCGATGTGAAGTTAGCTGCCTACAAGGGTCTCCTTCGGCCTGTTTTGGAGTATGCTTGTTGCGTATGGGATCCACATCAGTCTTATTTACGAGATAAGCTAGAGAGCATCCAGAGGAGATCGGCTCGTTTTGTAAGCTCCGAAGTTTCTCGCGAGCCAGGGTCGATGACATCTATTTTGAAGGACCTTGATCTCCCCACGCTAGCTGATCGTCGCAAGCAAAACAGACTTATTCTCTTCTCGAAAGGTTTTTTTGGTAAGGCTAATATTCCCATGGACAAACTCAGTCATCCAACTCGGAAAACTCGTGGGATGCACAACCTCCATTTTTGTCAACTCTACTCTCGGTCTAATTGTTATAAATTTAGTTTTCTTCCTAGTACTCTGAAAGATTGGAATAACCTTCCTGCTGCTTTGATTGATGGTTTAGATAGTCATAGAGATCCTGTTCAATTTATTACCAATTTTATTAGGGCAAATTAGGGCACCCCTGACGCATGTGCGGTGTAGTAATGTCCTTTGGATGTGTCACCGTGATCCGAAAGAAGAAGAGGCTAGACCTGGCCTAGCCTTGGATTTAATCATAGGCCTAGGCCTACGCCTACAGTAAATGACAAGGTGAAGCCTTGCTCAATAGTCAAGGATAGGGCTTAGCATACTGTAGGGCCTAAGTTGTAACATTTATAAAGTTAGGCTACTTTGGAAAACGGTACTGGCGATAGGCCTACCTTCAGAGCAGCGATGGTAATATCTTTTTCAAAGCGTTTCTGTGCTTCAAAAGATGTTAGGTTACTTGTTATAAAGACGTTGACAAAAGACTGAGTTAAAACTTGAATGTTTCCAGACATTTTGAAAGAAGTTTTCTTCACGCCGGGGCTTGACTCGAAATGTTTCGAAATGAGGCCAAGGCGACAGTAATTTACGACCGAACGCGAAAAGTACGGAAACGTTAAGGTGCCGTCAAAATGTTAACATAAACGCTAAGTAATTCAACAAAATGATGATTTTTGCACACAATATCTCACCATTTTGCAAAAAGATGATGAATTACTCATTTACCAAAACAAGTCATTTCAACATTTTACAGAAAAATGACGAATTTCCTAGTTATTACATCTTAACAATTCATCATTTTGCACAGAAATGACAATTTTTGAAGTTGTTACATCTTATCAATTCAACATTTTGCAGAAAAATGATAAATTGTGCAGTTATCAGAAGTAATCAATTCACCATTTTACAGAGAAATGACGAATTACGAATAAAGCGTAACTGAACAATTCATCATTTAGCAGAAAAATGATAAATTGTGCAGTTATCAAAAGTAATCAATTCAACATTTTGCAGGAAAATGATAAATTGTCTAGTTATCCGAAATAATCAATTCAACATTTTGCCGAAAATTGACGAATTGCGAAGTTATTGCATCTTATCAATTCAACATTTTTCAGAAAAATAATGAAATACTAACTTTATGTAACTTAACAATAAAGTATTTCGCCGAAAAATGATCAATTGCGCAGTTGTCAAAACTAATCAATTTAACATTTTGCAGAAAAATGATAGATTGTGCATTTACCAGAATGTCTCAATTCAACATTTTGCATCAAAAAATGATAAATTACTTATTTACAAGAGCTAATCAATTCAATATTTTGCATAAAAATGACGAATTACGAACTTGTTTAAAACTATTATTTCCACATTTTGAGGAAATATAATAAAATGCTTTTTCATGAAAACTAATAAATTAAACCTGTTTTCATACCCAAAATTTCTCTGTGACTGTGTTTTAGCGGCAATCTGACCTCTTAACTTAAGGCAGGGGGGGGGGGGGCAACACTTGCAGAGCGCCACTAAAAATTCGAATTTGGTGTTGGGACAATATGATAGTTTTAAGCAGTCGCGTAGCCAGACCATTCGGTCCGGGGGAAATTAAAACAATCGTCCAGATTTTAGGCTTTTCAAACCATTGTGTGGGTACCCCCAGTGCTTTGGGTCCAGGTCACCACCCCGTGGGGGTCGGGCGAACCCCGAATCTCTGGAGTAGTCACAAAATTGTGGACATGAGAATGAAGTATTAATATTCAAATGAACTTATCATGATGCGAACTTAACAAGTGACGATGATCAAAATTTAACCATCTTTTTATAACAACCTAACTTGGACGCAATGACGATTGATTTGATGACGGTGGGACTGGCTTGTTGGTGGGGAGGCGGCGGGAGATCCAGGAATTTTCTCAGAGAGGTCCATGTCCCTTCCCCAAAGGGACCTTCGAGACATTTTCTAAGTGGAGGGCCAC